>OW964572.2:21394732-21567835 GCA_943138885.2 Tholera decimalis | reverse complement strand
TTAGCAATATTACGTAAAGCTCCAGTCAACGGTCTTACATAATCGATGTGTGGTCTGAATGTTAGTCTACTGTCTAGGATCAGACGTAGGTATTTCTCATGGTTTGATCTCAACAGTTGTTGGCCATCTACCGTAAGAGGAGGGAAAACAGGAATCTTTTTGTTCTTAGGCGAAAATATTATGTATGCAGTTTTGTTAACATTAATAGTCAGTAAGTTCTGCTTAAGCCATGTATTTAAGATATGAAGGTCTTTTTGTGCTTCAGAAATAACGTTAAGTATGGAGTGTCCAAAATAAAAAAGACATGTGTCATCTGCGTATAGTGAGATATGTCCCGCCAACCCTACATTACTTATATTATTTATATAGATTAAGAAAAGCAATGGTCCCAAAACCGATCCCTGCGGCACCCCGCAAACCATTTCAGCAGCTGTACTTTCAAAATGGTCCATTTTTACTATCTGATATCGGTCTGAAAGATAAGATTCGAATATTTTGTAGGCTAAGGCAGTTATTCCAATGCTTTTTAGCTTTTCTAGTAGTATAGTATGACTTATTGTATCAAAAGCTTTTTTAAGATCAATGAAAATACCTAGAACTAGTTGCTTTTTGTCAATATTTTTTTAATTTTAGTTACAAAATCTATTGTTGCTGCAAGCACTTGGCACTTTTCCCGTAGGTTTCAGAGTTACTTGTTTACGAATCTATCAAAATATACCCACCTCCCCATCCACCATCTGGGAGAACAATTATGTCAATGAGTGAGTCAGTCAGTCAGTGGTAATCGAGCTTTATATTATATAGTAATATAGTATAATAAAAAATGTTCCTTTGCCCAAAAACGAAAACGTAATCGTCAACGTGAGCCTGATTCTGGGTACGGATTCGTGAAAGCAACAAGAAATTTATCACAAATAATTAGCTCAATATTTTTTATCACTTTATATATTTTTCTTTATATATTATATGTTTATTTAACAACAAAAAGTCATAATTTTCTACTGAAATTTTCAGTTACCTTCAGTAGTTCCGACTTATTTAAAGTTATCTGTGAGTAGTTCCATCAGTTGTAGACCAATGGCGCCAAAAAGTTTTAAATCATCCATGTAAAGGAGGTGAGAAATAACCTGACCACCTCTTTTCAACCTATAGCCTAGGATGGAGTTTGGTGTCGACAAATGTGCGATTATGCATGTAAAGCGCGGGGAGGTTGTGGAATCCGTGAGATCTCAACCCTCGAATTCCATAAACCTAAGATGCTTCTCTCCAACCGAAACCTATAAGTATTTGGGTATGTCTGAAGCGTAGCGTTAAGTATCAATGTGATTGACATGAAGCAATCGCTGAAGGAGCGCTTCTTTGGCCGCCTAAAGAAGGTATTTAAAAGCCTTCTATCAGGCGGGAACAAGGTGCGCCCCTTCAACGGTTGGGTCATGCCAGTGTTGATATACTCTTTCGGCGTACTCAAATGGACTCAAACTGAACTTGACGCCCTGGATAGGAGAGTTCGTACATTGCTGACTGCATATCGAATGCATCACCCACGATCGTCGGTGATAAGGCGGTATATCCCGCGGAAATGTGGAGTTCGAGGCTTTTTGAATGCTAAAACTCCACAACCGCGAGGTATGCAGTCTCAGGGTATATTTTCTTGCTTCCGACGTAGGTATGCATCGAGATGTAGTAGCGGTGGACAAAGGACTCACCCCGCTCTTCTTGGCTAATGAGAACTGGCGCAAACCTGCAGTACTAGACACTAACGATCGGACGGGGATATGGTAGAGTAAGGAGCTTCATGGACGTTTCTTCCGGGCCCTATATGGGTCCGACGTAAACCAAGTAGCGTCCGTAGCTTGGTTGTGCTTTGATGACCTATTTGGGGAAACTGAAGGTTTTGTCTGTGATTATGGACAAAGTTATCATGACGAACAACTACCGGAAATTGTGAAGGATGGCACGGTTGACATATGTCGGGTATGTCACCGTACCGTACCGTAAGGAGGCTCTCGTTAGGCGGTTGGATCAAGGGCTTGCTTCAGAAAGCGGTACTCCTGGACACGGCGCGTATCGTCAGGAGGTTCCTCTCTATGGAGCCCTGACTGCCTGTAGCTTGGACCCTGTTCTCGATACCGGTGGGCTACTATTTTTTATATTTTTAAATGTTTTTTTTAATAGAGAATATTTAAAAAATTAATTTGTATGTACCTATTACCTGTATTATATTACTGTTTACCTGTATTATTATATACCTGTATTGGAAGTAAAGATAAATATATAATAACTATATAGTACTCACGCGGGGCTTTGCTCCAGTGGATTATATCACGGTAAAAACATAACTCTCCTTTTTTGCAGTCGGGTAAAAAGTAGCCTATAACCTTCCTCAAGCTTCAAGCTACTTCCATACCAAATTTCATCCAAATCCACCCAGTACTTTCGAAGATTAGCGCGTTCAAGCAAACAAACAAACAAACAAACAAACTTTTCCGCTTTATAATATTAGTATAGATATATTTATATGTTTTTTTTATTAAATTTTCTGCATTATTAACATAAGTAGTCTTATACCTAATTTTATATTTTACTCGCCAAACTTCGCAGTTTGTTGGCGAGAATCGCTCGTAACTTACAAAATAGGTGCATAAACTTACTCATCTGGGTTGTCACATCGTAGACCTTATCTATTGCTTACCATCAGCCGCGATCGAGGTCAACGGCAGGCTCATCCGTAATAAAAAAAATGTTAACATGACATAATTATGCATTCTACAAGTAGGTATTTACAACATTACAACAAACATTCTATTTTATTACACGTATGATATCTAGGCTAAGAAAACCATCCCTCGACAACGATAGACCGGCGCCAAATCTGCAATAGACAGCTACTACTAAATCCTAGGATTTTCATTTCGCGAATTCCCAGTGTGGTCCCTCAGTTCACCTTCACACGCACATAATTTAGACGCTCCTTAAGGCTACGCATTTTGACATTTTCTCCATACAAATGTACTTGTGGGCCTTGTACATTATTTGATATCGTACTTTCAAAGTTGAGTATAATATCCATAGATAAAATAAATAAGTAGATGTGGTCAACAGACGAAATTATATCGGAACCGTGTGTCTCCAGTTAGGCACTGGGCGGGGCAACAACTACACATGCAGTTTAATAAAATCAATAGATACGCACTCGCGCACACACCCGCATTTCTTAAATCAGAACGTTACTATACAATCAATAATAAACCTTATTCCGTCAAACACAGCGTGTATTTACCATGCACCGTAGAACTTACCCACACAAAAACAACGGTCGCTATCGTTGTGCTGTGCAAAAGCAATTTATTTTACATATACGCTAGTGATTGACTAAATCGGAAAGTTATCGATTCTTCCATTTGTAGCGAGTAGGCAAGTTTACTCGCACGATAGCAACGCGCATCAAGATCATACGATTTTACGTCAGAGCGTGCCGTGTGCAAAACAAGTTGCAAAGCTACGCCTACTTCATGACATCAGTCGGGCTTAGCCCCGCCTTCCAAATCATGGCGCACGCGCATCCATTGTTCAAGCGTTAATGAGGCAAGATGTCGGCTGACTCGTCTATTGTCTGCGCTAACGAGGAGGCGTCGACTCCTGCGTAGATCGGTCAAGCACGAACCGTTATTAGTATTATTTAGTTATAATCTGCTAGTATAAATATCCGTGTATTTTGTATTCATAATTCAATTACTGCTTGATACTTGTCACTGTAATATAACTCTCTCGCTTTGTACGACTTCATTGGTGACCACCGACGTTTGTTCCGGATTGAAGAAACCTGATAAACATCAGTTATGGCGCGCAGCATAGAAAAGGCATACTGAATGGGGATCAAGGTCAAGGTCAGTTTTCAACGCCGATGATCCTCTGTTATGGTTCGCACAGCTGGAGGGTCAGTTCGTGCTCTCCAACATCACCACAAACGGCTCGTTCCAAACTGGTTGGGCGTGACGTCATCATCACTTCCATCATCATCATACAGCAGCCAGTTCTACGGGTATCCTGACCACCAGCATGCAGCGGACGCGCATACCTGATCATCACCCTCAGCCTCTTCAGCAACCTTGGCACAGCACCCTGCACTTGGCCGGTCAGCAAGCAGAGACGCATTTCTCTCCTGGTCGACGCAGCAGCCAGCCACTACGCAGCACTGCACCACTCCGACCCACTGGAGACTATGCAGCATCACTCCGACCCACTGGAGTATCATCCCGACTCACTGGGATATCACCTCGACTACTCCGACCCACTGGAGTGTCATCCCGACTCACTGGGATATCACCCCGACTACTCCGACCCACTGGAGTATCATCCCGACTCACTGGGATATCACCCCGACTACTCCGACCCACTGGAGTATCATCCCGACTCACTGGGATAGCACCCCGACTACTCCGACCCACTGGAGTATCATCCCGACTCACTGGGATATCACCCCGACTACTCCGACCCACTGGAGTATCATCCCGACTCACTGGGATATCACCCCGACTCAAAGGGGGCAGCACCGCAGACAGTTCCGACTCACCGCGAACTATGCGACTTCTGGTTCCGACTCACTGGAACCTACCTTCCACTGGCCCGGCAAGCAACACAAGATGTATGGACGACTCATCCTGCTTCGACCTCCGATCTTGGAGGTGAGTGATGTAGCGGATTCCACACCTTCAAGAGCCTCGCCGCCCTCACATACATGGCGAGAGAGGATCTGGACCCAGGTCGTACACAAAGCCAAACTTCAGATCCAGCGCAAGCTGACAACGCAGTCAGAAAGACCAGAAGCGGCAGGACAGTGAGATTCCCCGATTACTATCGCCCGTAGTCACGGTCTCACCGGGGGAGTAGTGTAGCGAGTAGGCAAGTTTACTCGCACGACAGCAACGCGCATCAAGATCATACGATTTTACGTCAGAGCGTGCCGTGTGCAAAACAAGTTGCAAAGCTACGCCTACTTCATGACATCAGTCGGGCTTAGCCCCGCCTTCCAAATCATGGCGCACGCGCATCCATTGTTCAAGCGTTAATGAGGCAAGATGTCGGCTGACTCGTCTATTGTCTGCGCTAACGAGGAATTGAGTTATAATCTGCTAGTATAAATATCCGTGTATTTTGTATTCATAATTCAATTACTGCTTGATACTTGTGACTGCAATATAACTCTGTCGCTTCTTGCTCTGGATTTTATTTATTATTGTACATTTTTTTGGACACCTGAAAATGAACCAAATAAAAAATGGCATGTCCAGAAAATATTATAATAACAATTAAAAAAACATAAATTGTAATGGCTCTGGTATACCTCCCTTTACATAATATTAACGTATGGATGATACAAGTCACACTACGCGTGAGAAAAAAAAGATTTATGTTTTTTTTGTATGGGAGAAAACACTAAAAGTACGTTTTTTCGAAACTTAATGGAACTGTAAGGCTGCTGCTTACACGAGCTATAGTCCTATACACGGCGATCAAGATGACATACAATTCATGTACCTTTAGGCACCGCTTCGCACGTAGCAAATTTTTGAAATTTTGAATTTCCAAAATGTGATTTTTCAAATCTTTGCCGTGGTTAAATATCGTTGACGATCGATTAACTTATATTATAGTTAGATTTAGCCTGCTTCATGATGACAATCATTAAAAAATATATTGATTGTATAGGTTTTTTTTTTAATTTCATTCCAAGCACTAACTCATTTGTTAATCACCGTGATTAAGGTTAAGATATTATTATATACTAATGACATGAGCATTAACTAGCTGTAGCAGGGCCAAATGGGCCCTAGTCACAATACAATTCTAATGACTGTAATATAGGTAACTAATTAGAGAATAGCGAACGATAATGAGGGTAGCTGTATAAAAACAGGACATTTGAGTCTGATTTTATCAGTAGCTCTCAGTACTTGTGCGCGGTAACTTATTACCTTATACCTATTTGTTATGGTGTTGTGATGGAAGGTTTTGGTACCAATTTGGATATTTTCATGTTTGTGGCAAACAACAGTAGTTTTTCACAGCCCAATGTTTTATTTGAAGCTTTTGAGAATACTGTTGAATTGTCGGAAAATGAAAAGAAGGAATTGAAACAATTCTGTCAGGGTTATGTGAGTAACTTTAGGAAGAAATGGATCTCGTGTAATCGCACGAGACATACATATATAAAAAGTATATGACATGGCTGCAAGAGAACATCAAATGGCCTGAGGTCGTGAGGAAAAAATGACTACTTCTGTAGTGTCGCTAGAGCAGCAACCATGTTCCAGTTCCGACTTTGGTGTAAATGAGGGTGCATCAACATCCTACACACCGGAGACGTGCAGTGTTGGAACATCAACATCAGTTGTGACGCTGAGAAAACCATTCGTGGAGCTAAGCCCACTACAGAAGAGAAGGAGAGTGGAAGAGCTCCTAACGCATAGCACTGAAAGCCTTGCTCATGCAACTGGTTTGAAAGCACAAAACAAGAATGTAGCAGATATAATTAAACTGGTATTGGAGCATTCCGAATAGAGCATGGATACCGGTTTTCGATAATATCGAAAAACCGGAATATCGGACCATAAATGCGATATCGAAAAAAGCGATATTGGATTTCAAATATCGGTTTTTCGATATTTTATAAGAAACAAAAACCAGACGCAATAGAATCTTTCTTACCTATTTCATTGAATTTAATTAATGTAAACAAAACCTATCGGTTAATTATAATAATATGTATGCTACAGTGTCATTTATAAATGATTAGTTCCATATAAAAGTTTACAACACTTGGGCCGGCGGCGCCTGGCATTATGTACATACGTGCAACAAAATAAGATCGTATCTCAAAGACGAGCCCAGAAGTTGTACGTTCACTCTTGCTTTGAAGGCATTTGGGTCATATGTAGAGGGGAACACAGCAGCCTGCAGAGAGTTCCAAACCTTGGCCGTGCGCACAATAAATGTAGAGGAGAATCGCTTAGTACGAAAAGACGGTATATTGAACAAGTGAGAATGGTACCATGCAGTACGTCTGGTAGATTGTTAGTATAAGGTAGATGGAGGAATCGGGTCATGGAGTTCCTGCGCACACTCTCCGAAGTACAATCTGTGGAAGACCGACAGGCAAACAACGTTTCGCCGATGAGCCAGGCTGAAGCTTGTCTGCTAACACTGCATCGGCTATGAGTCTTTTAGCTCTGCGTTATTCGAGTCAAGTGCAGCAAGCTGGTATTTTGCTAAGCCATCCTACAAATGACTGCAGTACTCCATACAAGAACAGACCTGTGCTTTATACAAATTCAAAAGCTGTACAGGTCTGAAGTATCGCCTCACCTTGTGCAGGATTTTCAAAGCTTTTGACTCAATGGTTGAGACGACGTTTAAGTTAGACGTCAACTCTTTGCCCAAAAGCTCCAGGTGGTCGGTAACTGATAGGTATAGATGCACCTCTGAAAGTAGGAGATAATTTATATTGGCTCCTTTTAGCAGTGAAGAGATAAACCTGTGTTTTCCAAGCATTGAATTTGACCAGATTGTCGGGTCAAATTAATTTGCTCCAACATGGCCTTTCTAAGACAGTCTGTTTCATCCCTGCTAGCTAGAGCTTAGACTTAAAGACTTAAAGATATACTTATCCAGTGCTAGAGCACTGGATAAGTATATCTTTTTGTGCTGTCATCCGCGTACGCAAGAGCTGGAGCAGGTCCTTGAAATGCAGCAAAAAAGAGTCGCAAAGAGAACAAACCTCTTAAGAATACCGCATTGACATTGACAGCCATAAGATCCGATGAGCTGCCATCGATGACCGCTCGGATTGACCGCTCACTTAAGAAATCAGAAATCCGGTTGCAGAAGCCAGCAGGGACGCCAAATGTAGAAAGCTTACTCAGTAGACTAGCGTGCCAGACTCTGTCAAGGTCTTTGAGATATTGAAGGACTCTACAAGAGTATTGCCGTGTTTCTTAATGGCCTCGCCCCAGCAGTACGTAACATACACAAGAAGATCTCCGGTCGACCGACCAAGGCGGAAGCCATACTGGTGGTCACTAAGTAGCTAAACTACCTTCCTCCACCGCCTAATTCCGTTCAGCACAAGGAACATCTGCCACCTGGACGTGACTTGCTGTGGCCTATTTGGAAAGCTATCAAT
The DNA here is from genome assembly GCA_943138885.2 of Tholera decimalis. NCBI lineage: Eukaryota > Metazoa > Arthropoda > Insecta > Lepidoptera > Noctuidae > Tholera > Tholera decimalis. The sequence goes on along the minus strand of OW964572.2, from coordinate 21,559,653 downwards.
AGACTACGAACCCAAGTAGGCCGCTGCAAGCACAATTTAGAAAAATGGGGCATTATATGCCAAATTGACATCCAATGCGATTACGGCGTTCCTGATCAAACAATGTCCCATTAGCTGGAGTGTCCAAATGACCCAAAAACGTGTACATTAGAAGACCTAATAAACGCTACTGAACGAGACCTGCGTGACTGGGCCTGATACATATAAAGTACGCAATTTACCATCGATACGAAGAAGAAGAAGAGACTAAGGAGCTCATTGTCTTCAAGGTATGCTACCAGCTTATTATTGAGTAGGGTACTCCATCACTTTGCAGATTTTGGAGGTTTTTTGGGTACTGGTTACACATCTTGGTTGCTTGTGACAACTCCAGAGCATAACTTTTTAAGACTCGTGCAGGTATTCCGTCCGGCCTGCTGGCTTTGTTCTCGTCTAGTCTGCAAATAGCTTTATGGACCACTTAAATGGGAATTTCTAAAACTGACGTTTCATATTTCAGCAATAGCGATCTCTTGAATTGCCGTAGTCTTCGTATAAGATGACTGTGTAGTCACCCCTCCCATTGAATATCTACTTCTTTGCGTTTAACGTAATATATATTTATACAAGGTGTAACAGATTAAGCGCAATACCTCAGACACCCAAATTACAATATTAAATAAGGCTAAGACAATATCCGTAACTAAATAAATTGAAACCAAACCTAGACATTTTTTATAACGTAAAACGTATGTGCATATTATATTATAAATGTATTATAAAATAAATTTGCATATTATATTATAGTTACTACGGAACCCTTCATGGGCGAGTCTGACTCGCACTTGGCCAATTTTTTTATGGAATAGTTAATAATGTTAACTTTTTCAATTAGGGGTGACTGAGAGTGTTATAAACGTAAGAGTAGACAAATATTATAATCAGAAAGCTTCGAACTGCTAAGCTATCGGGAGTTACACGTGTTATTGTGAGTCAACCATAAAAGTTAGACATATGCTGTCGTGGGATATTTTTTATATAATTTTAAGGAGAACATTTCCGTCATGAAATGATTTGTGTAGCTTTAACCATTAAGGTTGCACACGCGACGGAAGCTTAAAAAATGGAGTAACTTCTCCCGTTTTCCGAACGTTTCCCTTCACTGCTCTGCTCCTATTGATTGTAGCGTGATGAAAAGTATACTATAACCCGCTCAGGAGTATGAAAAATAATTGTACCAAGTTTCGTTAAAATCCGTCGAGTAGTTTTTGTTTCTATAACGGTTATACAGACAGACAGACAAAAATTTAACTGATTGCATTTTTGGCATGAGTATCGATCCTTAATCACCCCCTGATAGTTATTTTGGAAATATATTTCATGTACAGAATTGACCTCTCTACAGATTTATTATAAGTATAGAAGATGTAGTAGTCAGAGTTGTAAGAGTGGTAAAAGACCGCTAAAATAGTAATGAATGAACTAATGCTTATTTTACTACTATTTGAGCTATTTACCTATTTTTATAATTTTAATACTGGCTTTGTTATTTATTTTTGTTGTCCTTGCTGTAGATATTTGTAGTGGATCATAATATTATAGACTAGTACTCACGCGGGGCTTCGCTCCCGTGGATTCTATCACGGTAAAAACATAACTATCCTTTTTTGCAGTCGCGTAAAAAGTAGCCTATAACCTTCCTCAAGCTTCAAGCTACTTCCATACCAAATTTCATCCAAATCCACCCAGTACTTTCGAAGATTAGCGCGTTCAAGCAAACAAACAAACAAACAAACTTTTCCGCTTTATAATATTAGTATAGATGTAGAAGTTAGAGTTGTAAGAGTGGTAAAAGACCGCTAAAATAGTAATGAATGAACTAATGCTTATTTTACTACTATTTGAGCTATTTACCTATTTTTATAATTCCAAATCCAACCTGTACTTTCGAAGATTAGCGCGTTCAAGCAAACAAACAAACGAACAAACTTTTCCGCTTTATAATATTAGTACACTGTACAGATGTATTTTGTTGCAATGTCTTGATATAAGTATAATTTTATAATAAAAAATATTTATTTATTTCTACAAAATCGTTTATTTTTCGAGATTTTTAACTTTATATTCTTTGAAAAAATTAAAATCAGTTTACTACGCAATTTTTCTTTTAAAATCAATGTTTATAAAGCGATCGGAAAAACCACATACTTAAAATTCATGACCTCAAAAACTGCTACGTGCAAAGCGATACCCAAAGTTGCATTACATTGATGCTCATGTCATTAGTATCTAATTATATATCAACCTTAATCACGGTAATTAACAAATGAGTTAAGTAGTTCTTGGAATGGACAAAAAAACCTATACAATCAATATCTTTTTTAATGATTGTCATCATAAAGGTCATTAGCAGGCTAAACCTAACTATAATATAAGTTAATTGATCGGCAACGATATTTAACCACGGCAAAAATTTGAAATTTCACATTTCGAAATTTCAAAATTTCAGAAATCTGCTACGTGCGAAGCGGTGCCTAAAGGTATATGAATTGTATGTCATCTTGATCGCCGTGTATGGGACTATAGCTCTTGTGAGCAGCAGCCTAACAGTTCCATTAAGTTTCGAAAAAACGTACTTTTAGTGTTTTCTCCCATACAAAAAAAACATAAATATTTTTTTTCTCACGTGTAGTGTGACTTGTACCATTCATACGTTAATATTATGTAAAGGGAGGTATACCAGAGGCATTACAATTTTTGTTTTTTTTTAAATTCTTTACTTTAAGTTTCTATGAGTATGGAGCTCGATTTCCAGACCACTGTGCGCCAGTGCCCTTGACGCTCTCGTTGTAGGATCACGCAGTGTTGCCAACGTAGGCGATTTTTCGCCATTTAGGCTACTCACAAAGAGAATCGGCGACGAAAAAACAAGAAAGGCGACCGGTCGCCTTTTAGGCTACTTCAGTTCAGGTTCAAGATTGTCTGGAAAGTGGAAGATATCGCTCTCAGTGATAAGACCGTCATTGTAACTAAATTGTTGGCAATATTGCTATTTAAGTGTGTTTCAATTATTGGTGTACAATAAAGTGTATTCAATCTGTCTGTCATAAACGAGCTTAATAAAAAAACTTGTCCCATGCAAATTAATGTAAAAGGTTTGCGATACTAGGAAAGAATGGATGCAACTCACTTTATTTATTAGAAAGCATATTATACATACGCATAAACTTAAGCAGGGTCCGCTGCGCCAATTTTCTAACAAAACATGTTAGTAAAACCGGCCGTCCGCTGCGCCTATTGTTGTAATGTTTTTGTTTAGTTTTAGATGTTCAGAAAATGATTATCAAGAGCTGTTATCATTAATTTTACCAGATATAGAGAAGAAAACAAAGTATTAAAAAACAAAGTATTTTCTTTATTCGACTCCATCACAAACCAAAGAGAATTGTCATACACAATCAACACACTCTTCGAACGATTCCGTCTTCCTTTAGTGAGCGCGTACACAAAATGCGTCACTTTCCCTCCCCGCAGGCGAACGCGGGGAATGTTATCCATTCGAGACGGCAAACATGTTATTGTGTTTTTGCTAACCAAACTGTTAAGCCACGCCTACATTCGGTTAGCAAACAATGTTATACTGTTTGAAAATACGAAAACACGTCGCAGCGGACCCGGCTTTAGGACTTTTTCAGATTAGAAGTGATCTTCGCACAATAAATATACGCAATAAGCGTGATATTGTTATACCCAAATGCAGATTAGCCAAGACTAGCAAGTTATTCTTCATAAATAGCATACGCTTTTATAACAAGTTACCAAACTGTGTGTCTGTGGGAAAATTTAAAACCCTTATCAAAAAGCATATTTCAGATTGAGGACTACGCTGAAGTCATGATTGCTTGGCGATGATTCCTTCCTTCTGCACAATGTGGCTCGGGCTTATTGTGATTGCGTTATCAACTAGTCTCTTATTAACATGGGCGGATCTACCTATGGGCTATTGGGGCTGTAGCCCAGGGCCCCGTGGATACAGGGGGCCCCCAACCTCCACTGAAAATAATAGGCGTAATTTTGAATTAAAACCAAATATTTATAAATTTTAAAATTCCTATCATAAAGTTGGTAACCCTGAGATCAATCAACCCATGTGCACGTCTATCGAACTATGTTAGTGTTCAGCAAGAGGACAATAATACCGAGGCGGAAAGAAATTCAGATAATATTAGGTTTGAGTTTGAGAAATATGTTGACGAGGGCTTGTGGCCAGAATGGGGCGTGCAACTGTCAAAGTGGCGCTAGTAACACACTTACCAATATCAAAGCAGTTTCTCTATGGAACAGTAATGAATTCCTAAATTAGAGACAGTTATTGAGAATTTTTCGATTAAAGAACATGTATTATGTTCTTTAATCGGAAAATTGTACAGAAATCAATTGAAATCAATGAAATGAAAATAAAAAATATTACCACAGATAACCATAGATGATACAGATAACTATATAATATCTCACAATCTAACTAACAATGACAGTGACAAAGGTTCTTACGGTGGTGGCGCCATCTGCGATTAGCTTTCACTTGCACGCCCCATTGCTAAATAAAGATTTTATTAATGACATCCTCTCGCATGATATAACTGACTTTCAAAATAAAGATCAAAAAAATATATATATATTCAGCTTCAATAAAGAAATACAAAAAACACAACAGAACATTTTCAAATAGGTATTTCACTAAGCAAATGAAAAATGTTATTCAACCAGCGTTGGTACTGTGTTTTGTTTGGCTTGCAAAATTTTTACTAAAACCCCTTCTATACATATAAGAACTTGTTTAGAAAATCACGAAAATTCTATTGAACATAAGAAACCAATGTTAGTGTGGTTGAAACGAAAAGAAAATGGGCATGTTTTAGACAAGCAGCTTCAGGAGCAATTAAGAAAAGAAACAAAATATTATCACAATGTTCTAAAACGGGTTATGGCAGTGGTAAAATTCTTGAGTATAAAATGCTTAGCATTTAGAGGCTTCAAGGAAGTATTTGGTACTCCACATAATGGTAATTTTATGGGTGCTCTGGAGCTATTGGTAAAGTTCGATCCATTCATTCGTGAACACATTGAACAGATAAAGCTGCGCCCAAAACCAATAATTTCATACTTATCAAAAACAGTGTATGCCCTCATACACTGTTTAATAATGGGCCGGTATTATTCAATTGTGATGGATTCTACCCCAGATCTGACTCACAATGATCAACTTGCTATTGTATTACGATACTGTTTTCGGGGAAAAGTGTATGAAAGATGTGTATCCTTCATTACAATTTGTAGTCATACTGGTATACATTTATTTAATATTCTACAAGAATTTTTAGAAACAAATGGATTACTAGTATTGGATAATTGTAGGAAGCCGGCTCTACACGTTGGCCAACACAGTGGCGAATGTAGTGGCCAGTGCCTATTCGCCAACGTGTAGAGGGGGTGTTTGTGCATCTTGGGTTGTATTGGAATGATGGCCGACAAGTTGGCGCGAGATCCGTGTGGTGTCGGTTTTTTGCAAAAGATCAAAGGGTTGTGGCCGAGTATTGGCTACCGCGTCCACACGTTGGCCGAGCGTTTAGTATGCTACGAGCTCCCAGAACGATCGCACGCACCTGATTAAAAATTTTAACCGACTTCAAAACAAGAAGGAGGTTCTCAGTTCGTCTTGAACTTTTTTTTTATGTATGTTACCTCATAACTCGAAGTCAGCTGGACCGATTTAGAAAATTCTCTTTTCATTTGAAATGGTATACTTTCTAGTTGGTCCCATTGTTATGAAATCAGGATCTGATGATGGGATCCTGGAGTAATCGAGGGAACTCTTCAAATATTATAGGCACACCTATAGCGTTTTGGGTATTTCTTATAGTATCTTGTGCAGTTGCTCTTGAAAAACACCATTCGGGGAAGTGGAACTGATGATGAAGACCACAGATGACCACCGAAACTACTCAATAATAAGTATTTCGTGGATTGCGATTCGATTACTTGAATATGGATGTTAAGCACTTTATGTTCGTCACAATGCATATGGTGATGTAGAGCTGATGGTGAAGTACCAGGAGAACTCCTCAAAAATTAACGGCTCTGCATCGGGAAAAGCAATATTTTGTAAAAGGTGATAAGTAGTTGACATTTTGGCTTTTGTAACTAGATAAATTACAAACCGACCCACTAAAAAGCGTGAAAAAAACTTTTGAACAAAAAATAAAACCGACTTCCATATCAAAATACTACAAAGGCAAAAATAACTTTAATTTCGGAAGGCGGTGTCAAAAAAAGAAAATACAAAACCAATAACATCGACTACCGAAATTAAAGTTATTTTTGCCGTTGTAGTGTTTTGATATGGAAGTTGGTTTTATTTTTTGTTAAAAAGTTTTTATAGTCACGCGTCGGTAACAACTAGTGTAAACAAAATGTCAGTAATGACTAACTACCTAATAACTAAACTAACTAATAACGAAGAAACTTTTTGGTTTATAGCTCTACCAAGCCGTAAATTGTTTGTGGAACCCAAGAAGCAGCAGTTAGCGCCTCAATATCCATTTTAATAAATACGTCCGCACATTGGCCTGAACCAGAGCAAACTGAACGACCTTCCAACGTGTGGACGCCATCACGAACTCTTGGCCAATATGCTGGCCACTACATTCGCCACTGTCTTGGCCAACGTGAAGAGCCGGCTGGAGACAATAATATGACAACGCTGCTAATATGGCGGATCACTACAATGGTGTACAAGTACTACTAAAACAAAAAAAGAATCCGCTGATAATGTGCCATGTATTGCGCATTCCCTAAACTTAGTTGGTGAAGAATCTGTTAAGGTTGCAACATAAATTGTGATTTTTTTTGCACCCATAGGTGGGAACTGTTAAATCGTAGAACAAAACTCAAATTAACTTTAAAAAGTGTAAGCCAGATAGATGGTCTTGTCATTATGATGCTGTCAGAGCCTTAAAAATAATTATGATGACGTTATAAAATTTTTTTAAAGTTTCAGCGAAAATAAGGATGAGAAAGTTGATTTCCGAAAAGAAGCACGAAATTTATTCAATAAAATGGCGAAACTCGATACTGCAATTTTGATAATTTTTTGGGAAGAAATTTTGGAGATATTTCATTTAGTTAATAAAAAAATACAGATCCCTGATTTAGATATTTGTGAAGGCAACAAGTTAATTGTGTCATTATAAGACTTCGTGAATAATATACGGCACCAATCAGAGCAGAAACTAAAGGAATACGAAGAGAAAGCTAAAAAATTAAGTACAAGTGTGGAAATAGACTACAATTACAAAAACAAGAGACGCATAACTCCAAAATTTTCAGATAAGTCTACAGATAAATTTTCAGTGTACGGCGCAGAAAAATTTAAAAGAGACACGCTAAACGTTGCGTTGGATAAGTTGATTATAGATTTAAATAAAAGGAGCCAAGTATTTTAACTTTGCCAATCACTAGCTGTGAAGCGGGGTGCTCTTTTTCCAGGATGTCATACATAGAAAATAAATATAGGACAACAATGTCAAACCATTGACTTAATAATTAATTTATCAATTCTTTCCTTAAATTCTGATTTAACGAAGGAGTTACAATGTGATGAGCAAATAATTGAATTTGCAACACAAAAATGCAGAAAGGTTGCTTTATAATTTATATAACATAACTACGCAAAACCTGTCATTTTTTTTGCAATAATGTTATACAGTTGCTGTTTGTATACCTACATATTTCACAAACACTAAGTGATATTAAAAAATAAAATTATTTTGTCGTCCTGTTTTTTCTTTATGTGCATCACAGCAGAATTCTTTTTTGACAAAATGGCTATTAGTAGAGTATTTAGGCCCTGCGCTGAAACTACTTAGGGGCCCCCAAGTTGCTTCAGCCCAGGGCCCCACAAATTCACGATCCGCCCATGCTTATTAAGTCCACTTTAGTGAGTGTGTCTTTTTATTTTGTATGTTTGTAATTTTCCCTACGATAATCCATCCGATTGGACAGATTGTTTTTGTTTAGTTTTTATTACTAATAAATAATATTAATTATATTGTTTAATATTACAATACATTCATTTTTCATTTTTTTTTAATTACATTTATTGGTGTGAATTGGTAACTATCATACCTTTTAAACAAGTATTATGATGAATACATTATAAAAATGAATGATATTTTGAAAAGAATAACTGTGGAGTTTCTTGCCGGTTCTTCTCCATAGGCATCGACCAATTTCGTGCCGTGCATAAGCTTGTGTTGTTGTATAAGTGTTCATGTAAAATAAAATATGTTGAATTGAGTTGAGGCCACCTTTTTGATTATGGTCAGTTAGCTTCGGGGAATACCCTGAATTTTATCTTTATCTTTAACCAAATTTGGAATGCAATGATGTGATAAGAATTAATTCTGTGTCGGAGTCTATGCTTTCTGATAGCTATAACCTGAGAGTCTAAAGACTTCCGGCTAAGAGTAAGAGTGAATAGGTTACTTCTAGGCAAGCATGCTTCGTCTTCGTCCACATCATCACTTAACAATTAACATCAGTTGAGATTGTGGTCAAATAAATAAATAAATAATTATTTATAGCATAGTGATTGGAGCCTCCTTTTAGACAAATAATGTCTGTATTAGGAGACTCCGCTCTTCCATAACTAATAGATACAATTAAGAATGCAAGCTAATCAACAATAAAAAAAAATGGTGTAAACGCAATTATCTTATTAAACTGGGTGAATAGTTCGGGCCAATTTCAGTTATTATTTATCATTTTCATTTCGCTTAGTACAGCATTTGTGTCAAAGTATTTGTTTCACGATAAATTATTGGCGCATACATTATGCGCGATGAGTGGATAAAAAACATACCAGCATTTAAAGCACGTAAAGTAGGTAAAAATAAATAGATTTAAACTACATTTTTACTGATATTTTAGGCTACATAATTAGGCTACCACTGACTGAAATTCGGTTATATTAGGCTACTTAAGCTGTGAAAAACGGGCGACATTGGCCCCCGCGTTGTTGGCAACACTGGGATCACGTGTAGCCGCCATTTCGCCGCTCGTAAGTACTAAATCTATTTTTTTACTGGTGTTCATCGAATGAACGAATGAACACTAAAAACTATTTGATATTGTGTAAATATGATTAGATTTTCTGAACAATGATTTAATAAGCTCTCAAAATAAAGTGGTGTGTATGTCGTTTAGGTTAAGTTAATTGTAAAAATGTGTTTAATTTTTAAATATGGCGTGTCGGGGAACAGTGGACTGTTTCACTTTGGGGCACAGTGGACTCCGGCTCACTGTGCCAAGTATCTTATTTATTTATTTATTTATTATATACTTTATTGTACACCTTACAATACACTTAAGGATACAAATAATTAATCTTATAACCTCAAAAACAGGAAAATAGAAGCTTTTTGTGGCTGTGAGTTGCACTAGGGGAACAAAAATCACTGGAAGCGTTAGAAGGGTGAAAATTAGCGCTATGATTCTCAAAAGAGAGTTATTAGAGCTCAAACTGCAGGTTATGACTACAGTACAATGACGCCATGATTTTTTAAGAAAACTTATAATTCACTTGCATAATTGAGTTTATATACATTGGTTTTTCAGTTAAATGTGCATTAAATGTACCGGTAAACAATCGGCCACTTGCAAATAGTAAGTTATCGACACGTAAAAATACGGAAATAAAATTTATTCTGTATAACAAATAAAAAATATCACATATCTTTTGTTAATTTTTTAAATATCATAAAAGCGCGTTAAAATTACTCGAAAATTATCTTATATATCTACAGTAAACTGGACAGCGTTTTAAGTATCTTTATATATCTTGCTAATACAGAATACAAACATTTACTTCTTTTTGTTTTATTTTCATGATGGCGACGAAAACACTTTACCAAAATATTACAAACAATGTCAACTGAAGATATACAATAAAGAACTATAATCAATTCATTCGTTCAAAGTAGTTCAAAATCATTCAAAAGTAGCGCTACGAGAGCTTTAGTATAGCGTTAATAAATCGTTATAGCTATTAAGGAACCTTTATGCAACCGTTGTGCAGGTTAAATGGAACTTTAGGTTGCATAAAATTGCGCCCAAATAGCGCTAAAGCGGCTGCTTTAAGTCTGCAGTAGACGCTCTAGCGCTTACGTCTATTACCATAAGTAATAATCGGATACGCTCCAAAGCTCTAATGCAGCCCATTTGTGCTAGTTGGGACTTTAGGCCTCGCTAATCCTTCAGGCTGGATGAATAGTTTGCTATTTGTTAAAACTATGCAGCACTTTATTGATCAATCCCAGAGCAGCAAAGAAAATCCATCACTGTTAATAATGGACAATTATGAAGCTCACATTTGCATAGAAGCCATCAATTTGGCAAGAGAAAATGGAGTTACTATCCTCACAGTTCCTCCCCACTCAACTGGCAAACTGCAACCGTTAGACGTTGCTGTTTTCAAACCTTTTAAGACTGCTTATAACGCTGCTATTGATAGTTGGATGATGAGAAACCCCGGTCAAACTTTTTCGATTTACGAGGTGGCACAGTGCATTAAAGAGGCACATATGAAAGCCATGACCCCAGCTAACGTTTGCGCTGATTTTCAGTGCACTGGAATATTTCCTTTTAATAGGGATATATTCACTGATGCAGACTTTGCTCCAAGTGAAGTGACGAATAGAGACACAGTGCAACCTGTGATGCTGTCTGAAGATGAAATCCGCACAAAAACGCCATCTCCATCACTTCTCATAGATTACAATGATGTTTCCGAACATTCAATTATAACACAGGCGTTGAATCAAGCTGCAGGGCCTGCACTGCAGCCAAATTCATTCCTTGACCCATCAATTACGGGCTCGACTTCTGAAAGAGTTGAAACTGGGACACCGGTAGATAGAGGAAGAGCACCTGCCGAAGTTATGCTGTCTGAAAATGAAATCTGCAGAAAAACTCCATCTCCGTCTACTTCGGGGCTCCAGAGTTCAAGCACTCAAGCAATAACTTTCTCGAGCCCTTTTGATTTCCGAGGAATTCCAAAAGCTGCTCCAAGAAAAAGTAACCAAGCACCACGACGCAAAGGGAAATCCATGATAGCTACAGACACACCAAATAAAGAAGAAATAGAGAACCGTCAGCAGGAGAAAACCGATAAACAGAAAAGGCAGCGTATGCAAGGAGCTAGGATTATAAAGAAAAAAGTTTTGCAGACCGCATCGAGTGATGAAGAAAATAGCAAAACCGAAAAAAAACTAAAACAGCGACAAAGAAATGCTAAAAGGAAAGTTTAGGAGTCTGAGTCAAGTGAAGAAGACATTGGTAATATAAGCACATATTCTGAAGAAGAAGGTGGCTATGACGACGAAGATGAAAAAGATATAGATCCTGACAATTTCCGTCCTCTTGAATCTAATCCCAATGAAGGCGCTTTTGTTTTAGTACAGTTTGTTGCACATAAAACGAAAGTATTTTACATAGGAAAGGTTATAGGGAAGCGAGATGGAGCAGATATAGATATAAGTTTTTTAAGAAAGAGTACAAAAGTGAAGAATGGATACAGGTTACCGGATGTTCCAGACATAGCTTCGGTACCCATAAGAGATGTAAAAATGATTTTACCTTTGCCTACTTTTAGTGGAACTAAACGGCAACAACAGGTCTATAAATTTGATCTTGACTTTTCCTGCTTAAATTTGCGACAGGTAATTTTTTTTTCTTTTACTTTTTGAAACTAAGAAATTTATTATTTTTTAAGTTGTGAGAATTTTGTAATGAAGAACATTGTTTTTAGTTTTTCTAATTTTTAAGAGTTGATTTAGTGCATTTTCGAAATTTTAAGACTGTTAAAACTATAGACTGATAAAAGTTAATCAAAGACTGATTATTTTATAATAATTTTGAATAAAAGTATTGATTAAACAAATTCATCTTTTATTGTATATCTATATTGAAACAGTTCACTGTGACCCATTAAAAAGCATGGTTATTCCATGTGTTGATTCATTGTACCCCATTATGATCCACAGCACCCCACATGAAGATCCAGCGTAACCCAGATGTGGGGTACAGTGGATCATTTCCCAACTTTAAAAAAAAACATGAAATGCCATAAATCTATAGATGTTATTGCTAAAGTTGAAATAGATTTCGTTGGCCAACATCCCGTTCTATTAAATGAAACCGTTTTTTTTTTTTTTATAGTTACTAGTTTACACAGCTTACAAAAAAAAGTGATCCACTGTACCCCCCTCTCCCCTACTCTTAATTTTGGAATTGTCCATTCAAAAAGCCTGCGACTTTTCTTTAGAGGCTGGAACATTTCTGCGCTGAAGTGAACCGAGCATTTATGGTGCTATTGTTTGTAGGGTACCAACTAGGTGGCATGCCTGTGGCATCAATCCATTCCTTTTTTATATTACCATCTTTTGGGAAGCTGAAAAGTACGAAAACCACTTATTTATCATTTACATACATCCTAAGCTACTTCTAAACATCACCATATAATAAGCATCGCAATAATTACGTAACACACTATAAATCAAGATCTGAATGATTTTGACGTATATTGCTAATCCATTGCTTCATATGTTCGAAATATTGGTCTGCTCAACAACGTAAATACCACAGTGAGTGTTGTTGATTTAGCATAATGAAACCGATTCCTACTGTAAGTGTGTTACGCAATTACCCCGCAGGTAATAGTTTAGTAGGTTATAATAGGTTTTTGTTATAAGAAAAATCCTAGTTAGTAGAGAAATTGTTAAATATATGAAAACAAACACACATCCATGCATAACAAATAAATAGCATGAATATATTGACTTATTTTAAGCTAAATTCACAAATATATTATCTGAACCATGCCGATTATTATAACGCATTCGAAGCTTCAACGGAAGTAAAATACAAAAACCATAAAAAAATAAAGAAACAGCAACATAGGATAAGGCATAACATACGATAATTCTAAACCGAAAAACACCACTGATTATTAACCTAAAATTAAAGTAACTTACTTTACGAATATTGGTTACGCATTTCTCTACTACTCTGTAAAAAAATCAAAATAAGTTAAAAAACATTATTTACATCGATCTTCCAACCGGGCTAAAACGGTTGACAGATTGAAAAATAAACTATTGTAGCCTCAGAACAATAACCTAAAGCAATTGTAGCGACGCGACGCACGGTGGGCTGAAAAACGGCTTTCATAGACTTAGGCATTTTATTTTGCAAGTGCCAGTTTTTGTGCCGGATATCACTTCTATTTGTTATAACAATATACAAAAATGACACCAGAATTGATTCTGCACAAAAACGAAGGAATTATAATTTTTTTACGAAAATTTTGTATGGAGCTAGTATGAAAAATCGAAATATCTCTGAAACGGCAGCGATAACCGTAATATCCTTATAGGAGGTTTTAGTACTAATTATTTATGATTTTTTGACATACGTTACATAATGGTTGTAGATGCCTTTTTTTTTTTAAATCGTCAAAATATTTTTATTTATTTTTACATATTAAACGTTCCTTTTAGTGTTTAAGTTGAAGAATTCAGAGCTTTAACAACTCTTAACATAAAATAGCATCACCCCTATAGACCTGAAGGACTAGACAGAGGTGTGTAGTATCTTGTTGATCTTGTAAGATTTCCAACAATACCAAATAGTTGAATATCAGTGTCAAAGTGCCCATGCTGTCGCTTCTTTTAGAAAGATAGGGGAATGAAATTGTTAATTGATCATACCCTAAAAGTATGATTACAACATAACCGGACACATAATAATATCGACACAAAAGGAATTTTAAAACCTTGCATACGTTCAAAATACAAAATAACATATTGTGTAGTCATCTAATGAGTCTGATGACAAGTAATTAAGTAATTAGAATGATGGTTGTAGTCTTCTGATTCTAATGAGCCTATTAAGTGATTAAGTGATTTGAAATATCTCGCAACAATACCAACTAAGAACTGCATTCACCTTTTTATAATTAGTGAGCTAATATGATTTGCTAATGTTGATTAGTTCTACTATGAGTTCTACGAAATGTTTTTGACGATTATAATTTTTTATTATCATATCTTTTATAACTTTAATGAGGGTAGTTAACTAATTATTGACTTTATACAATAAAAGGGCTATAATTTTGTTCTATAATTTAGATTGTTCACAACCGTGTAACTGCTAACACTAAAACTATTTGCTTTGCGACTACAAAATCTTAGAATGGAAAGTTTAATCACCAACTTAGATTTGTTTGTTCTTCTAAAAAGTGAGTGTCCTTCATTTAATCATGAAGTATTGTTTAGTGCAATTGTGTCCCGCATAGGCGATTGCCTTTCTGCCGAAGATCAAGTAACTCTCAAAGAATTTTGCCGGAGATTCACGCGAGCTGCTTTAAACAGGTGGCAGAAATCTAAACGATTCTTTGATAAGTTTAGAAATACGTACGGAGAGTGGTTGCAAGCAAATATTGATTGGCCGAGTTGCGTGCAAACTTTAATAAATCAAGAACCAACTGTTGATGAGATACCAAGAGCACGCTCAGTCTCTCCAGAACCTTCGACATCATCGACTGTTGGAACAATGACAAAAAGGTCCCGAAAACCATTCAAAGATCTGGGAAGCAAACAGAAAAAGAGAAGATCTAGTGAGCACATAGGCGAGGATTCCTGTGAATTGGCATATGCAGCTGCAGCACGTTTAAAAGAAGAAGGTTATGAAGATATCGCATCTGTAATCAATTATATGATCAAAAATCCAGAAGCTGCCGCTAAAATCAAGGAAAGCATTAAGAAAACAGTAATATTTACACCAGAGAAAGCACTTGGATTGCTTCTTTCACTTAAGCTTTCAAAGTGGCAATATATTACGTTGCGAGAGACTGCCACTCGGGAAGGTGCTAAGGATATTTACCCATCCTACTATAAACTGCAACAAACTAAGCTTGCATGCTACCCTCCTAATCAATCAGTATCAGTTACGGATTCATCAGCTAGAATTACACTTCAAGCTTTACTTGACATCACGGTGAAGCGGATTCTTCAAAGTCTTTCTGATAATGTGGAAAATAAGCAGTTAAAGCTGATATCGAAGTGGGGATTTGATGGTGCTTCCAATCAAAGCCGATACAAGCAGAAAATGGACGGCGAGCATGATGATTCAAGCATTTTCATGACCTCCTTGGTGCCACTGAAACTGACAGATGGAGATAATACTATATGGACAAACCCGAAACCATGCTCAACTTTTTATTGTTGTCCGGTTCAGTTCACTTTTGTAAAAGAAAGCCATGCAGTTGTCATTGATAACAAAAGAAAAATGGATGAGGAAATTGAGGCCCTTAACCCCACAGAGTGCATTAATAGTAACAGGGTGACTCATAAACTAATGATGACAATGATCGACGCAAAAGTCTGCACGTACCTTTCTGAAGCTAGATCAAATGCATCATGCTACCTGTGCTTAGCAAAACCAACAGAAATGAACCACTTAGATGCTGTAACATCAAAAACTGTGTGTTCTGACATATATGAATTTGGCCTATCATCCCTACATGCCCGTATAAATTGCATGGAATGTCTGTTACACATTGCGTACAGACTTGACTTCAAACAGTGGGCAGCAAGAAGTAATGAGCATAAAGATATGTTACAAAACAGAAAAAAAAACATTCAAAATAAATTTAAAGAGGAGCTCAATCTGTTAATTGATATAGTAAAACAAGGCTCGGGAACTACCAATGACGGGAATACCGCAAGGAAGTTTTTCGAGTTTCCCAATAAAACTGCAGCTATTACTGGGTTGGATCAAAACCTGATAAAAAGATTTGCTGTTATTTTGCAAGCAATAACATCTGGTGAGAAGATCGATGTCATCAAATTTAAAGATTTTGCTCGCAAAACAGCAGAAAAGTACGTGGAATTATACGACTGGTACTACATGTCATCAACCGTACATAAACTATTAATACACGGAGCTGACATAATCGAAAAAAATGATATTGTCCCGATTGGGACTCTCTCGGAAGAAGCCTCAGAGTCTCGAAACAAAGATTTTAGGAGGTTCCGGGAATATCATTCGCGGAAAAGAAGCAGGCAAGATTCTAATCAAGATATCCTAAATATGCTTGTTGTTTCTTCGGATCCTTTTCTAAGTGCACAAAGGCCGAAGTTAGATGCCAAAAGGAAGACAACCTTTTTTGCTGAAACTCTCGACCTAATACAGTTTCCGGAAACTGAGTTCGAGTTTGTAGGTATATCCGATCTGGATTCTGACTCGGAATTGGAGTCCGACAACGAAAGTTGTAAAGAAAATTTGTAAAATTTAATTATTTTTCTTTATGTTCTTTTGTTATTTATGTTAGTTTATTGTACCAATATGTTTAGTTAATAATTTCATAAATTATAGTTTCAAATATGTATTTTGTATAATTGAATTTATTAGATATTATTTTTGTTACTTGTTTTATTTAAATTACCTATCAATAAAAAGTTTATATACAGTCTTTTTTTTTTTCACATATTCTTAATATTTGGGGAAAAAGCATGCTTCCTAACGATGTTCTTAACTTTGACACAGTTCATGGATCGGTTTGAACAGTTTCATATGTTAAAATAAATAATGTTAGTACTATAATCCCCTATAAGGATATTATTATTATTATGTGTCCGGTTATGTTGTAATCATACTTTTAGGGTATGATCAATTAACAATTTCATTCCCCTATCTTTCAAAAAGAAGCGACAGCATGGGCACTTTGACACTGATATTCAACTATTTGGTATTGTTGGAAATCTTACAAGATCAACAAGACACTACACACCTCTGTCTAGTCCTTCAGGTCTATAGGGGTGATGCTATTTTATGATAAGAGTTGTTAAAGCTCTGAATTCTTCAACTTAAACACTAAAAGGAACGTTTAAATATGTAAAAATAAATAAAAATATTTTGACGATTTTTTAAAAAAAAAAGGCATCTACAACCATTATGTAACGTATGTCAAAAAATCATAAATAATTAGTACTATAACCCCCTATAAGGATATTACGGTTATCGCTGCCGTTTTAGAGATATTTCGATTTTTCATACTAGCTCCATACAAAATTTTCGTAAAAAAATTATAATTCCTTCGTTTCTATGCAGAATCAATTCTGGTGACATTTTTGTATATTGTTATAACTAATAGAAGTGATATCCGGCAAAAAAACTCGCACTTGCAAAATAAAATGCCTAAGTCTATGAAAGCCGATTTTCAGCCCACCGTGCGACGGCGACGTCGGAACTCCTTACGCATGCTGCGGGCGTAAAATAAATTGTTTATTTTTTTTACTTTTTTGTACACTTGACATTTCAACGTATTTTTATTTCTGTCATCTCATGTAAAATAAAAGTTAAACATATTTTCTTAGAGGTTTCCGTATGTTATAAAAAACTTTTTTCCAAAAAATTAAACAGACTCCCAAAAAACACTGCAAAGTGAAAAATAACTTTAATTTCGGTAGTCGGTGTCTTTAGTTTTGTATTTTCGTTCGTCGTTCGAAAGTTTATGAAACGAAAAAGAGACAGACACATAAATTGCCGAATTTTGGAATTCTGTTGGGGCCAAGTTTTGATGCCATTTAAAATGAGCCCAAATTCGGTTATCTTGCGACCACGGGAAAGAAGTTATGGTGAACGCAGACCTAGCCGCACCGCAGTCTCTACAGTCCCCGCAGTCATCGCTTTTTGTTAATGGCCTCGCACATCTAGCCGCGCCGCAGTCTCTACAGTCGTTCCCGTCAGTGTTGCCAGATTTTTGAAAGCATTATCTGTACCGAAGATTCAAAAAATCTGTATAAAATCTGTATTTGGTATTGGTATTTTGCTCTTTTGTGTATTTTTATCTGTAGGTGCTATAATAGGGAATAAGCAAGTAATTATTTATACGAGATGTAATTTTATTATAAACCGTTGACAGAGATTCTCTGTCTACTTTATAACTCTGGCAACACTGCGCGCCGTGGATGCGACTGACGTCATCCGCGCTGCGTGCGGATGACGTCATCAGCTGCGGCTAGGGGAGTTCGGTCGTATCAGGGACTGCGGCGACTGCGGCGCGGGTAGGTGTGCGAGGTTGCATAGAACTTCATATAAAGAATTCGAATGCAAAGACTGCGGCGCGTGCGGTGCGGCTAGGTCTGCGTTCACCATTAGGTCGCGGGGGGTGAGGTAGCCCTGAGAGGGGGGAGGAGGGGTCTTGTGGGGAGTCGAAAAAGCGACAGTAAAAATTTAAGTAGGTATACCTATCTTATTCGCACTAGTTAGAGAATCGCGAAGTAAAGATAGTTGTTTATCATATTTCTAAGTGAGTATAGATTTAGAGTATTTTGGTAATAAGAAGAAGTAAGATTGTTATAAAAGTTAGAGGGGACATTAAAATGTCAGATGTGAATTTTTTTTATCGGGTCCCGTTCTGGGTGGATCGGAAAAGAGTGTCAGACTTCTACTGACTAAAAATCCACCTGCCTGTTCCTTCAGCTGCCCTTGCGTTCCCGGGCCTCGGTATCTCTTTAGAACATTCCCGTTACCCCGACGCTTTATTTATTGTGACTACAAAATATACCTTTAGGTACAGGAATTTGTCTCCTTTTCTAACTCGATCGATTTTCTAACTCGGGATTCGATGTATTGTTTGTCTAGTCGCTCGCGCTGGTTCCGTCAAATCAAAACTATAGCACATAATTATGACATTGCTTCGAAGATATTTTAATAAAAGTAAAGACTTAGATACTACATATTCCTGTAATAAATATGAATTGATTTCCTATTATAGGTACCTACCTACACAAACTTAAGAATCGTAAAAATATAGACGAAAAATACGTCTAGTTAAGTATAGGTATAAAAATCACACACCTGAAGTAAAAAAATTGGCTAAGTGCGAGTCAGACTCACCCATGAAGGGTTCCGTAGTAACTATAATAAATATAATTTAATATACATATTTATTTGAAAAATAACTTAAAAATTTCTTAAAACTGGCTTATTTACAATTTTTACGACTACGCCAAATAACTTTGTTTTTCATAGTGTTTGTATGAATTACAAAGTTATATTTGCGGTTTTATAAAATATGCTGTATCTCAAAAACTGCTCACCCGATCTCATTCAAACCAATTTTGGTTGAAAGATTACATTAAGATCTACAGTATATATTTTTTTAGATTTTTCACTCCATAATTATAGAAGTTAGAGGGAGGACACACATTTTACCACTTTAGAAGCGTATATCTTTTAAACGATTAACTTTATTAAAAAGTGGTTTTAGAAACCTCAATGTCATTTTAAAGACCTGTCTATAGATACCACACACGCATAGGTTTCATTGTATTGGGAGCCCCCTTTATTTTAATTTTTTTTTTCATAAAATCGGAAAGCGGTTCACAGAATAAATCTACCTACCAAGTTTCACATGTATAGTCCTAACAGTTTCGGAATAAAATGGCTGTGACATACGGACGGACGGACAGACAGACAGACAGACAGACAGACGGACAGACATGTCAAAACTATAAGGGTTCCATTTTTTGGCATTCGGCTACGGAACCCTAAAAAGGTGAAACAATTTCACATATCTACATGATAGGAACACACAAATTGGTTAAATGGCAAGTTTAGAGTACGTGAATAAAAAGAAAATCCTGACGTGTTCGGAGAGTACGAAAAAAACGTAAAAACTTGGAATTACTCCAGGAGTATGGAATGGGACATGTGCATTACGCTTATGTTCAAGGTTTACGATCTATGGGTGAAAATGATGAAGCTTCGATTGTGAGTATTACGAGAAATACAGAAAAGGAGGAGAAAAAGTCATTTTACGAAGTCCAGATGGTGTACCTTCCCATACCAAAGAAGAAGCATTATGTATATATATTGAAACCGATCTATCCAAAGCTCAATATTTCTACCTGAGGCTGAGACTTGTTGAGAAAAACTTATTTTCGGTATTTCCATCATACCAAATTTTGGCTGAAGCAAAGAAGGATTGCTATCCTCTTGCGTCAAGCATATCCGTAACGAATATAAGTGCTAAAGTGAACCTTCAAGAACTCTCAGATCATACTGCCTGTCGTATTTTAAAAATAGACTCGGTTTCGAAAAAGTTCACCCGTCTCAAACTGTATAGCAAATGGGGTTGCGATGGATCCTCGGGACAAAGTTTTACCGGAAGAAAATGAACAAATATCGGATGCTAATATGTTTATAGTTTCACTTGTACCATTGAGACTAGTGGATGAATAAAGTAAAGTAGTTATATCGCAAAATCCAACATGTTCTTCAGTTAGATATTGCAGACCCATTTCTCTGGAATTAGCAAAAGAAACTCCTGAAAAAACTACAGCTGTTGTAAGTGAACTTGAAGCAAAAATTAATGAATTAAGTCAAACGCGAACGCCTGCAGCAAAAGAAGGTAACATGAGTAAGACATGAGCTGTTTATGACAATGATCGACGGGAAAGTTGCTCAAGTGTTAACGCAGACTCCATCGAGTGCTTCATGTACTGTTTGTGGAGCAACTCCTAGACAGATGCACAATATAACAAAAGTAACTGCAAGAATTGAGAATGAAGATACGTTTAAATACGGGCTGTCTACCTTACATGCTTGGATAAGATGTATGGAAATGATTCTGCATATTTCTTATAACCTAGGATTTGAAAAGTGGGCTGAATCGACTCCAGAGAATAAAAGATCAAAGAAGAGAAAAAGAAGCACGTTCAAACTCGCTTCCGGAAATTGCTTGGTTTACACATTGATAAACCTCGTCAAGATTCTGGAAACAGCAATGACGGAAATACGGCAAGGAGATTCTTCCAAACCTATAAATGATCTGCAGAAATCACGGGTATCGATGAAGAGTTGATCAAGAGATTATACATAATTCTGTAAACTATGTCATCAGGATTTTCTGTTAACGCAGTAAAGTTTGGTGAATATACGCTGAATTTGCTTGACTTCTGTAGACTTCCTCTGTCGCTAAAGTGCGTATGATTATAATGCCGTTTTTAATATATTGTACCTTTATGCCCTTAAATGCACGGTGACTTGGCCGTTGACTTCGATGTATTAACTAGTAAAAAAAAGTGCACAGAGTATGTTCAACGGCCGGTTACATAAAATCTAACTATATTAATAAGGAAATCGCAGTAAAGATCCTTAGACTTGGCTTCGCTTTGCTTAGAGATTTCATTACTTTTTATAGAGAAACAAGCAGCTTAGGCGAGGCTTGGCTAATTTTTTACAGGATGTTTTGGTGGGATTTTATATTTTGTACATTGATTGTGTTAGCTTGGTCCTTATCTTGTAATGCAAAACCAGTAAGCAACATAGCCGCCGAGCGCTACATCTAAGCTAACGACCAATAATTGATAGGCACGCGGTGCCGTCCCACTGTGCAGCCACAAAATAGATAGGTTCAGAAGTCAATCTACATAAAAAGCGCGCTCGAGCAACGCACTCATAGACACCGCTCACGGAGATGATATCTTGGCGCAATGCAGCTCAATGCGAGCGCGGGTACCTAATAATAATAATACCAGCTGTTTGCAGCGAGAAGAAATGTACCATAATTCCGTACACAGAGAGTTAAGATTGTTTGAACCGCCGCGCGGCCCACGAATGTGTTAGGGTTGTACCCATAAATATAATATTATATTTCTATGGTTGTACCTATGCTGATATTGGTAAAAAAACGAATGTTGTAGAAAAACAATTCTTTTTTTATTTGTTGATCAAATATGTTTCAGTTTAATAAAATGATAGATGCATTTTTTTCCTTCCCTGATTTCCCGATTATATA
The DNA here is from genome assembly GCA_943138885.2 of Tholera decimalis. Classification (NCBI taxonomy): domain Eukaryota; kingdom Metazoa; phylum Arthropoda; class Insecta; order Lepidoptera; family Noctuidae; genus Tholera; species Tholera decimalis. The sequence continues at coordinate 21,537,749 of OW964572.2, read as the reverse complement.
AATTTTAACGTCTAAAATATCCGAAACCGCGTAAATAATTGTAATAAATAATTAATCAAAATGGAAACAGTAGCAAAGCGGAGGAAAATCAATTGTTTTTAGGTCAAAATTATTTAAAAAGGTTCAGGCAGGCGTGCGGCAACCCACTGTCGGATGTACCGACGGCGATACGCGAAGCGGTAGGCATATAACACGTGGCCTTGAGCGAGTGACGGACGCCTGGTTTTAGGCATACTTAATCAGATCACTATAAGTTCACGTAGGTATAAAAATAAAAAAAAAAACATGTGGGCAATTCACACGTGGTAGAAGTGAAACCTTCAATGTTGGCTTTTTTTTTCTTATGAATTCCTGTGTCTGTCTCTTTTTACTGTCACTTTTTTGTTTCATAAACTTTCAAATCACAACGATGCTAAAGAAGTTTTGACTTCAAAACAGGTTGGTAATAACGCTACTTATGTATGTGCTAATTATGAGATCAAAAAATTTTTTAGCAAAAATTAGAACCGACATCCATATAGAAATTAAAGTTATTTTTGGCTTTGTAGTGTTTTGATATGGAAGTCGGTTCTAATTTTTGCAAAAAAAAATTTTTTCACGCTTTTTAGTGGGCCGGTTTGTAATTTATCTAGTTACAAAAGCCATAATGTCAACAACTTATCACCTTTTACAAAATATTGCTTTTCCCGATGCATAGCCGTTAATTTTTGAGGAGTTCTCCTGGTACTTGACCATCAGCTCTACATCACCATATGTATTGTGACGAGCATAGTGTTTAACATCCGTACTCAAGTAATCGAATCGCAATCCACGAAATACTTATTATTGAGGAGTTTCAATGGCCATCTGTGGTCTTCATCATCAGTTCAACTTCCCCAAATAGTACTTTTCGGAAGCAACTGCTCAAGGTACTATAAGAAATACCCAAAACGCTATAGGTGTGCCTATAATATTTGAAGAGTTGCCTCGATTTCTCCAGGATCCCATCATCAGATCCTGATTTTGTAACAATGGGACCAACTAGAAAGTATACCCATTCAAACGCAAAAATAATTTTTCAAATCGGTCCAGCCGTCTCCGAGTTATGAGGTACTTAACATACATTAAAAAAAAAATTGTTCAAGACGAATAAAATTGAGAACCTCCTTTTTTGAAGTCTGTTAAAAATAACAAAGTTCTATTAAGTACCTACGACAAACGACGATATGTACAAGTACAAACACACTCACAATTCAACCGTGTCGGTGAAATGCGCTAGAATCGAAATATTATTTTTAATATTTTAGCGTCGAACATTAGTCAATATTAAAAACAGTATTGTGCAACATTAATAGGGCTCAAAGTTCAATGCATTCTACGCGGTGACTACGAGAGTCATGTCGGTACACGATCAAACACCGCGTGGTAGTTATCTCTGTCACTTTCTTGCAGATGTTTTATGTGCTAAAATGCACCTTATGTCGAAACCGGTTCTTATAGGCTGATTAACCCTATAATACGGGTTAACCTTTATTGAGGGTTTTGTAACCTAATCCTAAAAATTAACCGGTTTAAAACCCTCATACGGGTTAACCTTTCGGTCCCTGGTTAAAAGCAGGGACCATTTTGGTTACCCATTGAAAGGGTTTTCGACAGGGTTTTTCTAAGCGGTTAATCAAAAACCCATAAGATATAGGTAACCCTTTTGAATGGCTTAAAGGACCATTTTGGTTATTTATAGGAAGGGTTTTCGATAGGGTTTTTTTAAGCAGTTAATCTAAAACCCATATGATGTAGGTAACCTTTTAAATGGCTTAATGGACCATTTTGGTTATTCAAAAACCCATACGACGTGGGTAACACTTTTGAACAGCTAAATTAAGTCGTTCAAAAGGGTTCCTTACACTTTCAACTCTTTTGAAAACGATAACAGCGTAACATTCCAACTCGAAGCAATGTAATATGATATCTCGATGGTAGGCATACGCTTTAAAATGGCATAGCACGCGTTAAGCGTCAGCGGTGGCGAGGCTCCTTTGGGGTTACTTACCGAGAGCCTTGCAAACAGGGATCTATGATATGATCATTATTGCATGTAGTAGGTATAGTTCTTTTTAGCTTTGCTAGGCGGATATCGAAATGACTTATTATTATGATTTTTTCATGTCTGTACTTGTTTACTACTATATTGTCATTTTTGTTGTTTGAGTTTTTGAAGCCGGACGTCTTTTGCGATATTATTTTGAATTTTGAACAATTAATATTGAAAAAATGCTAAAAACGAAACGAAACGCTGTATATCGCTATTATTTAGGTATATGATACATCAAATAATACAAGTAGGTAAAGGTACTTTATGTGGAAATTTCTTAAAGGTAAAGTTACATTCTAATATTTAGTTATCCTGACAACTTACTTATTTAAATGTTAAACCTTACAATAGGTAGGTACTTATGTTACGTAATTCATCAATCTAAATTCAAAAGAGCAATATATGGTAAACTTATCAATAAGAAAGGCAATATAATTATAATGTACCTAGCTATAAGTACGAAATTCGAAACGAACATTCAGATAATGGTTTTTAGTAGGTACCTAGTAGTAGTTTAGTAAATTGGCAATAATGTGGGTTATAATTACACCGTAGGTACAATGGGCAACGATGTAAGTAGGTATAAACCTATCACTTGATTATTGATTGATTGATCATTAATTTGTGATTTGTGTCACAGATAGAACATTGATCACTAAACGTAAAATTTGCAAAAATTTTAATATTATTGTTTTAGTTTAATAAAATCCCTTTTAATTGTTTAAAAATATTGCAAAATTGAAGTAGAGAATCACTAATTCTCGACAAAAAAAAAAGAAAAAGTAAAGTAATAACATTTCTTTTCGTACAGTAAGGCCGTGCACGCACTGCCTTGCGGTGGCCGCAATTCCGGTAGTTCTACCGCACCGCAAAATTTGTGAAGTATGGAGTGTCATAGAAGTGCGCGCACTGCGGTCAGTCTACCGGTGCGGTAGAACTACCGGAATTGCGGCCACCGCAAGGCAGTGCGCGCACGGCCTAAACGCACCGGCAAGAACCTACGCGGCAAATAAGTTGAACCAAAATGGCCGTCGTTGCTATAGTTACGCGCAGTCTCCCGCTATATAATACAGGGTGGGCAAAAAATCGTGGATCAAACGAAACAGGGTGATAGTTGGGGTTATTTGCAGTAAAAAATATGTCTATGGCAGAGTACTCACTTGATCTCCTTAAAAGTTATGAATATTTGAGTGTTTTTTGAAAAAAATACCAAAATTTGTGATAAATAGGCAATTAAAGTAAAATGGGTACCTATTTTAAAACTATAAATGGTGTTTAGTAGCTTCTAGGAAATGTATCATCACTACAAAAGTACAGATATTAGGTACCATGATTTATGAGTATTGGCACTTTTTTCAATATCTTTTAAATCTCACGTAAAATTACTTGTAACTTTAAAAACCCTAAAACACTTTGAAAAAAAAGTACTACCACAAAATGACCCGTTGTGTTGTCTGATGATTTCAACTACGTAGTTAGGTATAAGTACCTACCAACTTTAGTGACTGCTACTGGAACTTCTGGATGACTAGAGCTAGATGTGCCAAGTATGGGCTAATTTTGTTAGTTTTGATGAGATCTTACCTTCGGATTGGGTGGTGTAACCAGATGGTCTACTTCGGTGACTGCTACTGGAACTTCTGGATGACTAGAGCTAGATGTGCCAAGTATGGGCTCATTTTGTTAGTTATGATGAGATCTTACCTTCGGACTGGGTGGTGTAACCTGATGGTCTACTTCGGTGACTGCTACTGGAACTTCTAGATGACTAGAGCTAGATGTGCCGAGTTTGAGTTCATTTTGTTTATTATGATGCGATCTTAGCTACAAGCTACAAGCTTGTAGCTGGTTTAACATTGTTAAAATGTCAACCCCTATTTATTTATGTTAAATGATGTTCCGCTGTTTTCTACAGTTATGTTATCTTTGATTTAGTGTACGTATGTGATTGAATGTCTCTTCGTTAACTAAGCCTGTTAAAGTATGAAGGAAAATCAATTAAATATGTGCACCTTTTTTTCATAGTCACACCATACGACCAAAATCCGCCAATTCTCATTTCATAACTTAATAGAAACACTAGTAATAGTGAGTTTTTTATACGATAATGGCTACATTTTTGTGTACTATTAGGTACTAATATACCTACTAATAAGGTTTACTAGTGCATTATTCGGACTGTACTAGTACAGCGCGAACCCAAGTGTCCGTAAGAGGTCTTTCAACAAGGACGGGTCGATGTTGAAATTAAATAAAACAAGGTGTATGTGAGATGTGCCGTCTTGTTGGAACCACATGTTGCCCACGTCCATATAGTTTTAATTCAGGCAAAAAGGAATTGTTAATAATTGATCTGTAGCGCCCGCCGTTGACAGTAATAGCCTCGCCATCATCGTTTTCGAAGAAGTACGGACCAATGACGCCGCTGGACCAAGACCCGCACCAAACAGTAACTTTTTGTGGATGAATTACCACCTGGTGACCCTCATGTGGGTTGTCGTCGTCCCATATACGGCAATTTTGCTTATTAACAAAACCATTCATCCAAAAATGCGCCTCGTCGCTAAAGATATTTTTTCGGCCAAAATCAGGGTCCTCTTCCAAACGTTCTGTAGCCCGGTCAGCGAACAAACAGCGTTGTCTATGGTCATTCACTTTGAGCTCCTGGGTCAGTCGGATCTTGTACGGGTGTAGGCCTAAGCCCCGACGCAAAATTTTCCAAGTTGAAGTCTGCGAAAAGCCGAGTTCTTGTGCACGGCGAGAAATCGACAGTCTAGGAGTCTCTTGCACACTCTCACGGACAGCAACGATGTTCTCGGCCGATCTGGCATTCCTTTGACGTAAGGGTGTTGGTTGGTTGTCCCGAACCAGTCATCTCAAATTTGGTCACCAAACGTTGGAGAGTCGACTTTAAAGGGCCACCGCGTCTGCCGTAAAATGGACGCAATGCGCGCAACGTTTGCACTAACAAACACTCATTTTGATAATAAAGTTTTATCATTTGGACGTGCTGCTCAATCGTGTAACTTACCATGGTGATTTGGCATCTGTAACTGAAGAAATAACAACGCATTTGACAGATGCCGCCAAAACAACATGGCCGCCACAAACTGTCAACATCGACCCGCCCTATTAATAAAAAAAAAATTACCAAAAAAATTAAACCGGCTCCCAAAAACACTGCAAAATAAAAAATAACTTTGATTTCGAGAGTCGGTTTAATTTTTTGGTAAAAAGTTTTTATTTCATACTTTTTAGTTGGTCGATTTTTAATTTACCTAGTTACAAGAGTCTAAATGTCAACTACTTATATTCATTTAGAAAATGTTGCTTTTCCCAATGTTGGGCCGTTAATATTGTTGAGGAGTTCTCCTGGTGCTTCACCATTAGCTTCACTTCTCCATATGCATTGTGACGAGCATATTGTGCTTAATAACCACATTCAAGTAATCGAAGCGGAACACATGAAATACTTATTATTCCTACTTATATATTGAGTAGTTCCAGTGGCCATCTGTGGTCTTTATCATCAGGTCCACTTCACAAATGGTGCTTTTCGAATGCAACTACACAAGTTACTATAAAAAATACTCAAATCACTATAGGTGTGCCTATAATACTTGAAGAGTTCCCTCGATTTCTCCAGGATCCCATCATCAGATCCTGACTTGGTGACAATGGGACCAATTTCGAAGTATACCTTTTCAAACAAAAAAAGAATTTTCCAAATCGGTTCAGCCGTCTTCGAGTAATCGGTGATCATTATAAAAAAAAAATATATATATATATACGCGTCGAATTGATAACCTCCTCCTTTTTTTGTCGTCGGTTGAAAAGGCCTTTTATATTCAAACGAATGTCTCAAATTGATGTTAATTCAAGTTACACAAATATCAACTTTATTTTAATGGGGATTAAGTTGATTTTAGAGTGACTAGCACTATAAAAAAGTTATAGAAATGTCTGACATTGTAGCGTAAATTGAACTTTATTATGTAGGAATTAAAGTTATTTTTCTATAAACTCATATTTGTTTAAATTTTTGGCAAATAAATCGCGAATGTATATGTACCTATGTATTCTCTTTGTTATTGTTGTCATTATGAAGCAATTTTATATTTAGTTTCCGTAATTTTAGTTCTCTAGTTATCTTTTAACGTAGTTATCGTTTTTTTATTTTTTTTTGTTAATTTTTTACTCGAATGTTTACTGTACGTAGGTATTTACAACGCGTTAAAAACCTTATTTGCGTTACTTTACAGGACATCAGTCTACATCTATATGTAGGTAATTGTTGTCTTGTATGACTCATACAAGAAAACACTTGTCGCAAATGCGGGAGTTCAGGACACACCTTAATATGAGAGTATCTAAAATCTAAATATTATAGGTACCACGTGTTTCGGCTACATGTCTGCAATGTCTAGTGTAATAAAGTCAGTGCGCTAGCGATGGTGTGTGTGGTGCTCCATCCAGCACCTACTTAGCACAAGTCTATTGAATAACCATAATAATATGGTAACCCGAAGAAAACCCTTACCTATACTTTATAGGTTATCTTAATGTAGGGTTTTAGGTATAGAACCCATTCAATGGGTTATCATAATGTAGGTGTAACCCTTTCACTGGGGTTCTTGTATAAAACCCATTCAATGGGTTATCCATATTGAAGAGATAACCCTTTTAATGGGTTCAAGCCTAAAACCCATTCATAGAGTTACATCACGATAAAGGTAACCTTATAAATGGCTTACCCTTTCAAAGACTTAACTCTTAATCGGGGTTGTACGGTCCCTGGTTAAAAGTAGTTTACTTGAAGTGAATACCCATACTTCGGGAATTGATATTACTACGGTAAGACATTTCTTTATTTTTGTTTTGAGCTTTCTTATCACTAAAACGTTATTTTTACTATATTTTGAGATAGTTTTTTCAACGTTTTGCGTATTGTTTTAAGGGCAAAATAGGAGGCCGTCAATAGAGCGCAAGTTTTGACTTAAAACCCGATTCTCGGCCGTGGCCGACTTAAAGTAAATGCAGTCTGTTTTATAAATTCCAATTCTACCAATTCCATTGGTTTAACAAGAGAATTTGCAAAGCTTACAGGCAAATAAATCTATTTTACGTTTAATTGCCAAATACCGGCCGGGGTGATATTAGTTGAATCTCGAGAAATAAGGTACACGAAATAGGGGCCGACATTAGAAATATTAAAGATCGTAATGTCGACCAGCCTCAAATTCGGACGCCACTATACAGGCTGATTACTTTTGTATTTTTTCATTGATTGGGTGGTAGGTAGTCATTTTTAATTTATTTATCAAACTTATTTTCTCATATTTAAATATGTATATGACAAGTATATTTTATTAATATTATTAAGAAGTTTAGTTTTAATATAGGTATTGACAATATTGAAAACATATTTATGGTAGCTAATTATGGTTTGGGAATTTGGGATATAAATATAAATTGGTCTTTGGAACTTGCTAGCTATGAAACCCTTGTTTATTAGCTTAAAAAATATCTTTGAAGTTCGTTCATTGATTCATTAACCTGCACGTGACAAAAAGCTCGTTCGTTTTCACTTAATGCTTTTAATTTAAGGTACTACAATGACAGAGCAGGTAGATGCAAGGCTTTCGCGAAAGCAAAGAAAGTTATGCTGTTACGATCGCAATAAAATACAAGAAGCTCTTGGGGCAATAGGTATGGATGTCCATTCGTGCATTAAACTATTTGGCATCCCACGAACAACGTTGCAAGTATTTTATTTTACTGTGATGTTTTACTTTGTTATAATTTTAGTACCTAAAATTGTTGAGGGGAAAAATATATTTTAGTAATAAAAAATACAATTACAAATGTATACTTAGTGTGATATTAGACTCCTGCCAAAATAAATCATATTAATAATATTTGTCAGTCTTAATTTAAAACACCCTATACCCGGCCGACATTTGGGAAAAACGCGACGGACCATGGGCCGTGAATGGCCGACTTTAGGGTTTTTTCTTTCTCGACTCATCTAAACCTTAAAACTTTTTTCTTTTAATAGAAATAACAACCTTATGCCTATAAACATGAAATAGACATATGAAACTATCCAAAACCGCATCAGAAGCTATCCTTCGTTGCAAACTGATGGCGCCAGAGCGATCCCCAGTCAGAAAATCCGTTAGGGGGCCGACATTTGGCGTATTTACCCTACTGTGGGGATTCGAGGTATAAGTGCTGTTTGTCTAGTCGCTCGCGCTGGTTCCGTCAAATCAAAACTATAGCACATAATTGTAGTAGTGCGGACTTTTTTTAGATCTGCAAAAACCCTACATTTTTGTAGTGCATGAACTTTTGGTATATCTCAGCATTTCGCCAGCGCACGCGATTATAGTAATTTACTTCCGACTTAGGTAGGGTAATTTCGCCTGTTCGCGTCCATTTTACGGATCTCCCTTTAAAAATTCTCGAAAATAAGTAAACTAGCACACCAATCAAACGAAAAGTCATTACCGCTAATACCTCAATGTATAAGAGGTACACACAGATGGACAAAAGGTCCGTGCGCCAAACCAATCCCATTTAAAAAAATAGTTAGTCTCGGCTGTTCAACAAGGAGCGCGTACGCGCGGGATATTTCGATAAGAAATAGTGTGTAGCTGCGTGTTCGATGGTAAGTTTTTTATTGTTTTATGTGAATTTTAGGATACATAGTTGTTTCTAGACTTTTACAATTAAATAAGGAATAATATTAATTTTGATTTTGCTTATGTTTTTTATATTTAACGGTTAAAATAAGGTGGACGCTAATTACTACATCGAATTTACAAAAGTTCCAATTTGCGTCCGCAATGGACGCAAACTATGCCTACAGGGGATAATAATAAACCAAATTGCGTCCACTATTTTCGTTAAATACTTGCTTGTAAAAATAATTAAAAATGTACTCTTTATTATTAATGTACATTTTTTATTAAGACGTGTTTATAATTCTATTTTTAAATCAAATAAGTAATTTCTTTCATCCTTATTTTTTTTCTATTTAAGATGATTTTTTCGGAGACAAGAAAGAAAAAGGAAAAGAGAACATACACAGATGACGATTCAAAGAAAGCGTTAAATGAAATTCAAGAGAAGAATAAATCGATAAGACAAATATGACATAGTCTAAAGCTCAGATTGCAGCCAAAAAGCTGGGAATCCTACAAAAAGTGAAGCGATACTTCACACCTGGACAGCTTATGAATTTATATAAAGCACAGAAGCACAGATCCGTTCCTGTATGGAGTATTGCAGTCACTTGTCAGATGGGTCAGCAAAATACCAGCTGGGCTGCACTTGACTCGATCGAACGCAGAGCTAAAAGGTGACGAGGTTCTGGTAGGCAAGCTTCACAGCCTGGCTCACCGGCGAAACGTTGCTTGCCTGTCTATCTTCTACAGATTGTACTTCGGAGAGTGTGCGCAGGAGCTCCACGACCTGATCCCTTCATCCTCCTTTTACTACGGGTCTACCAGACGTACTGCAGGATACCTTCCACACTTGGTCGATATATCGTCTTGTCGTACTAAGCGCTTCTCCTCTACATTTATTGTGCGCACAGCCAAGGTGTGGAACTCTCTGCCGGCTTCTGTATTCCCTGCCACATATGAACCGTCAGCCTTTAAAGCAAGAGTGAACAGGCATCTTCTGGGCTCGCTCGTTCGATCGTAGACCTCATCTTACCCATCAGGTGTGATCGGGGTCAAAGCGGGCACATTGGTAATAAAAAAATATGCAGAGAATATGCTATTAAAAATTGTTGTATTGTTTTGTTGCTTTAATAAAGCCAAAACTTATTAATAATCAAGGCTGATCTTTAGCAATAATAATATACCTTGTGATTTTAGGGTAAAATTAACAGAACTGATTACTCTTTATTCTTAAAGGTGCAATCATTACTGGTAGATATTGATTTATTTTTTTAAAGTGTTTTGTTTTAATGATAATAATGTTGATTTTTAATATTTATATTCTTAAATAAAGAAATTGTTAAAATACAATCGTTATTTACAAATTATTAAAAATATCACCCCTATATTCCTTTTCTAAGCTGGTGGACGCTAAATAGTCCACGTGTGGACGCAATTTGGATTTTGTGGACGCAAAGTGGGTAAAACGAGTAATTCTGAAGTTTATCTACTTATTAAAAAAAAACAAGATGTTTCGAACAAAATTGAAAGTTAATCTTAAAATAGAGTAATATAATGAACAGATGACATAAAAATTTTCATAGAAATTAGTGCTGGCATTTTTATTATCGCCGTCAAACTAGCCAACTGCACTAAATGGACGCGAACAGGCGAAATGACCCTACTTCACTAATGCCCTTATTTTAGGAAAACCGAGAGCATTAGCGTGATGCTAGATATCCGATCTACTAGCCTTCCTCATGAAGGTGCCTATTATAATCAGAAATATTTTTTGAAATCCATCCAGTTCTTTCGAAGATTAGCGCGTTCAAACAAACTTTCCGCTTTATAATATTGGTAGACTATACCTACATACTTACGATTCTGATATTTATCAGAATCGTAAGTATGTAGGTATAGTCCTCGTCACGTAAGTTGGCAAGGTTTTGGCGTAGTGGGGGTAAGTTCGCGCATCGTGCACTTAGTGGAAGTAAAAAGTGGTCACTTTTACTGCTTGCCAGTATTCTATGGTTATTGCCATCATTTATTTTTAATCATGTCTGCTCAGAAGAATGTTAAAGAAAGAAAAGGAATTCTTCGTTAATTCGGTATTATAAATAAAATAGATATAATACATAAATACATTTAAAAGTAAAAAAAATATATTTAAAAAAACATTAAAAATAATATGTTCTCGTCGTCACAATTAGTTAATAAAACTGCTACCCCCTTTATTCTTTTCTTTTCTGGTATCCTAAAGACAGTGACGAATTCGGATAGTGTCTAAATGTTCTTTCTGACGTTTTAATAGTCTGCGTAAAACGGTATTTGGTCCTGGGCTCCTGGCATTGTAATCAACGTAACAAAAACTAAATTTAAAACAACAACTCGTAACAAAAACAAAGGGTACAACTTTCGTGTGCGCAAGTGTATTCGGGAGCAAATTGAACGAGAACTACTGACGCACCAATTGCGCGCTCGGAGCGGCGCACTATGGGCCAGAACCGTGCGTACCGTCTCAAAAGTAGGTTTTCGTAATGTTCTAAATTGAATATTTTGTTAATGCACATGTCTAACTGAATGTCCAATGCATATTATATAGCAGTTAAAATATACTATTTCTCATTTTTACTATTAGACTAACGGCCGAATACTGAAACGCCACTCAAATCTCATAATCATCTAAAAGCTACTTAAATATAAGCATCCCTCAAATTTAAATGGTATACACAAACGCCACTCAAGCAATTCGAAACCTTGATTAGCCAAGCAATCCTCAAATGTTTACATCATGGCGACATCCTGCTCAAAAATTGATATCAGCATGTTCTCAGTTACAAAATAATTTAGTTTACGTTTCGTATTCGTTTCATGCAGTCTTCTTTGAACAAATATTTTCTATAATTATTAATCAGTTGAAATATAACAGCGTAATGTAAGTTTGGTTTGAATTATGATTTAAATTATGTGTTTATTTATATAAATTACATAAATTTAAGTACATACATATCAAAAGAAGACGTCATAAGAAAAGAAAATTTCTTCATATAATTGTCGTAGATAGGAACGTCACTCTTGACATTTTACGCGAGATTATTTATTGCATAGAGTAAAGTAATTTAGTTAATTGATTCACGATGGAGGAGAAGAAACGTGGATGCAATTATATACCTGCTGAGAAAGATATGCTGTTGGACTGATAAAGAAGTACCTACCTACATAAATAATGAAATACTGTACTTTATACTTATTTAACCGTAAGTGCCTGGTGCATGTAATAGTTTGTTAGTATACACGGCGGTAAGACCCCTCTTTGAGGAGTGGCTAGATCGGCGTCACGGCGTCCTGACCTACCGCATGACGCAGGTCCTCACCGGACACGGAAGTTTCGGGAGGTACCTGTGTCTGATGGGAAAGGAGGAAACGCCTGGGTGTCACCACTGCGAGGGTCGCCCTGAGGACACCGTAGAGCACACGGTGCAAGACTGCCCCGCCTGGGCAGAGCACCGACGTGTCCTCACGGCGGCGATAGGCGGAGACCTCTCGCGCCCGGCATTGGTCGAGGCCATGCTGCGGGGCGAGAGGGAGTGGGAAGCGGTCGCCTCCTTCTGCGAAGCAGTCATGCTTCCGAAGGAGGAGGCGGGCCGCGTGAGGGAGAGGATGGCGTCCTCCCTCCAGCCCAGCCGCAGTGGTAGACGCCCACGGCGTCGGACGTCGGCCGACGATCTCCGGCCACCGTAGGCGCGGGCATGCGGACAGCGAGTAAAGGGCAACTCGCTGTCCGACCATGGACCATGCCCGGGTCGACGGCGCGTCGTGTTCCACGCGCGCCTCAAAGAGCGTCAGCAATATGACGAGGCCCCCCCATAGAGGGCCGAAGCCTGCCGGGGTCGTGGGACTCATCCCGTTACCGTGACCCCGGTACGTAAAGGGTTATTGAAGGAACACCGTGGATTTTAGTCAGTAAAAGTCTGACAGTCCCTCCCACCCTGCCCGGAGTGGGAGGATTTATTTGATAATTTTACCACGATAAAAAAAAAAAAAAGTATACAATACATGCTTATAACGAACTCGTACATAGCCAGGGTTGGCCAGGGCAACCGTTGTCTGTATCAAGCACTTACTTACCCACTGAAATTTGTGAAAGGCTCAGAATAAAAACAAGATTTATGTCTATAAGATAAGATAGTTTATTTTGCAAATATGGGTAATACAAAAACATAGTGATAATGTGGTGTAAGGGTACAATGTTGGTTCAGCCATATTTTACCAGTAGGCATGCAAATGTATAAATAATTAAATTTAATTAATTAACAACAAGTACTTTTATTCCTACATAAATACGGCCAGATAATGCATGTCTACACATACTCAGTCGAACATTTCACAGATCCTCTAAGTACATTTTTATCAATATTTGAAAAGTTTCAACAGATTTAATTTGATTTGAGGGACCTCGCGACCACTCTCAGATCTAAGGGCTGCTCAAATCAGTTTGACAGTTGATTTGACAGATAAAAACGTTGAGTAGCGTTCCTGTATACGACTTTTAAACTGAGTGGCGTTTGAGCACTACTTATTTTAAGTAACACTTATATTTAACAGATGCTCAAAAAAGACGTTTGGGTATACGAAATTAAAGTTTAGGAGCTGCTCAAACGTTTAAGCGGCCCGGCGTTTCAGTATTCGGCCGTAAGGCTTGCAAGTTGACGCTCAAAATTATGTCAATTATGTAGAACACAATTTCACCACTTCACATGGTCATATTTTCATTATTTTCACAGCAAATTTGTAAGTGTGATATATGGTTAGAATGGTTATAAAGTACTCTATTTAAAAATAATTTAGTTAGACCATTATGTCAAAACTGGGGAGGTATAGAATTTTTATTTCTCGACCTAATATTCTATCCTTATTAGAAACTTTACATAGACTTTTGACAGTTAGCAATGTCTGCCCATGTCGTAATTTTGATAGCATCACATAGAGCAGCTAATGAAGAACTCAGGGCAAAAAAAATAATTGCCCGAATCTGCCCCCCTTGAAATGAAACGAAAAATGGCTGATGGGGGGAAAATACAAAATATACCAAAAATTATTTTAGTTGTAATTGATGGGATTTTTGGATATTTAGATTACTTTTGACCTTTTTTTCTTAAATAATATTATCTATTTACTTAATCTTTAGGTAAGGTGGGAGTATTGGGTATTGTATTAATTTTTTTTATCGTTCGGTCAGATGTGGTTTATGTTTTGTTATCACTGTGTGAATTATATGTTTATAAGGTAGTTTATGTATTTCTCTATCGCGGTGAAGGAAAAGGGAGGAAATGGTAGTTAAAGTTGTTATTGTATATTATATCAGTACTACTAACCACCTTCATAGATAGTGGTTAGGAACGTGATAATGACACTAGATAATAATATTTTTTCACACAAAGTTTCAGTATAAAAGTTATTGATTTACGTTGTCATTTACCAGTACTTTAGTGTTCTTTGACATAATATAGTCTTCACCAATCTCGGGAAAAATTAGTACTTAAAAGTAAAAACAAAATGAGTGAATTTGTTGTGCCTCGACGAGTATTATGCGAATTTTTCATTGATCATGGAACAAAATCAGAAGATATTCAAAAATACTTAGAAGGACACCACCATCTGTCGTCTGAAAAAAGTGAGTTAGTTGTAAAACGTATTAAAAAATGGCTTATAACAGCGTTTAACGATCGGTAGACCAAATCTAACCGAACTAAAGAACGTTTCTTTGATAAAAATAAATCGTGGTTAGACGGTGAATTGAAAGTACAATTCGAAGAAGCACCGCTGGATATTACACCTACAACATCAGGAGAACGTGGACGTCCGCCAAAGTCTTATGAAGATCTATCAGAGAAATCGAAAAAAGGGAAGAATATGGAGTTGGTACAAGAATATGGACTCGAGTAGGTATATACATAATGCATACGTTCAAGGATTGCGGTCTGAATGAGAACTCGAAGAAGCTACTGTTGTTTCAATGATGCGGAGTTGTGGTAGAAATAAAAAAAGGATCATGAAGCAAAAATTATTGCATGAAAGTCGCAATGCAACAGATTTCACGGTGGATGAAGCAGATAATTGAAATAATTAGTCACGACCTATTTCTAACTATGGTGGATGGAAAAGTTACACAAGTTCTAACTGACACAAGTTCTGGAGCTGTATGTACAGTGTGTTTGGCTAAACCAAGCGAAATGAATAATTTGGAGAAGATTGAATCAAAGCCAGATAATATAAATGCTTACGAATACGGTTTGTCTACGTTGCACGCGTGGATCAGGTGCATGGAGTTAATTTTACATATTTCATATAACCTTTCATTTAAAAAATGGGCTGCGCGAACTCCGGAAGATAAAAAAGTAAAGAAGACAAGAAAAAGCTTGTACAAAGTTTGTTTCGAAGCCGAATGGGATTGCACGTTGATAAGCCCCGACAAGGAAGTGGAAACAGCCATGACGGCAATACAGCTCGGCGTTTTTTTGAGAACTACTATTGCGCTTCAGAAATTACAGGAGTTGACGAGGAACTTATTAAAAGGTAAGAACCTTTTAATAAGTTCCTCGTCAACTTCGTTAGTCTTCAAACTTTGGCATCCGTTGCATCCGCATTGCCATAAATCCAGAAAAAAAATGGTGAATATACTTGCGCAACCGCACAACTATACGTAACAAAATATATGTGGTATAATATGCCTTCTTCAGTACATAAAATCTTAATACATGGGGAAAGTATAATAAGACATTTGCTGTTCTACCCCTTGGTAATTATCTGAAGATGCCCAAGAATCTCGTAATAAAGATTACAAAAAATTCAGATTGCATCACGTGAACACATCACATCAAAATTATAATTCAATAAGTTAAACAAACTACTTATGGTTTAAGATTAAAAAACTACATTTTTATTTTTGTTATATTTTTTATATATTATTAATTAAATATTTGACAATAAATGTGTCATTATTGGATTGTATATACTCTGGAGATACTACGTGTAAAATTTCAGCTATTTACTTCAATCAACAAAAAAGTTACAGATTTTTGAGACGGTACGCACGGTTCTGTCCCATAGTGCGGCGGTACGTCATACCCCGCGTCCCGCTAACAACCGCTGACACCTAAAAATCGACTTCTGCGCATTGAACGACTCTTGCCAAGTTATTTGGCGACAACTATATGCGAACAGCAAAGATATTATTATAATACGTCATTGTGGAACAGTCGATTTTTTTCGCGATTTCAGGTTTGGTCTTATAGGTGGTTCAGAATGATGAGTTCAGTGTCCTATTTTCAGGTTATGAGTTATTTATATATTTCCTAAATGCCTACTCGTAATTTTTTAGACGTTCCGCTTCAAAGTGGAGATGTGTCCGATTATCTTATATCATGTCACAGGTAAAAATCATCGGTATTTTAAAATCATGAAATGACAACGACAAAACCATCAATGCTTTTAAATCATTTCTTGAATGAACGCAAGCTTCGGATAAACGGATCGGGCGGTCTCGGGCCGCCCAGATAGAGACATGCTATTGAGGACTTTTCTGTAGTATTTTTGTTGATCTACAATTCTTTAGTACATGAATTTAGTGTATTTTAGCTGGATTACGCGGTGCACGCGAGTAAATCTCCCAGTGAGCGAGACATTACTACTGCGCAACCTCTTCAATAGTAATCTTTATATTTCAGCCAATTTACATAAAACCGTTATGTAAATTGTGTGTTTGTAATCTCCTCAAGAATTGCACTACCTTTTAGTAAAAACCGTATAAAAATCCGTTCAGTGCTTTTTTAGAAAATCAATTAACATTCTAATTATTATAACTAAACAATAATAGGTAATGTTATTGTAAAACCAGTCTGTGGTACTTACGTACAGACGCCAGCACATGAACAACAGCTACCCGAAACTGTCAAATTTTCCCAATCAACCTTAAACCTAATTTCTTTAACAATAAAGTTGAAAATCTATTAAAGAAATTTGACAGATTGTTGTAGCTTGCTGTTGTAGCCGTGGGTGTGCTCTAAAACTCTTCGAGAACTATCTTCAAGATCGTTCGCAGCATGTAATGATAGATAATGTTATGAGTACAGAAGCTAAAATAGAATACGGTGTGCCCCAAGGAAGCATTCTTGGCCCGACATTATTTCTTATCTACATAAATGACCTCTGTCTCCTTTCCCTTAAAAATTGTTCTATCTTTGCTTATGCTGATGATACTGTTTTATTGATACATGGAGATAGCTGGGATGAGGCCACACAATTAGCAGAGACAAATCTCAATATAGTTAGTGATTGGCTTTCAAAAAACCTCCTAACATTGAATGCAGAGAAATCTAAAATAATACCTTTCTCAGTCTCTCAATTCTCGCAACCTAAAGATCCAATTAATGTCAGAGTTCACTCGTACCTGAACTCCTCTTCCTACTGTTCCTGTCCACCTCTGAGCGTATCCACCTATATACGCTACTTAGGTGTCTATATAGATCGTTATCTGAACTGGCATATGCAGATTGATTATTTGGTCAAAAGAGTTAGAGTGCTCATTTATATTTTTAGAAATCTGAGGCAGTCTGCCGATGTAGTTACTCTCAAACTAGTATACTACGCTCTGTGTCAGTCTTTACTTTCCTATTGTATAGTTTGTTGGGGGGCTGCTGATAAAACATCACTTTTAAAGCTAGAAATTGCACAAAGAGCGGTTCTAAAAGTTATGTTTCATAAACCGTATAGATACCCAACAGTTCAACTCTATCGTGATAGTGAAGTATTAACTGTCCGGCAACTATTTGTGTTTCATACCATACTGAGGAAACATCGCAGTCCTCTCGTTACCACTAAGTAACGTCGAGCTGACATAGTATTTCGCTCAGAACCACACAGTACCGCCTTTGCACATAGACAATACCCCTTTGTCAGCACCAGACTCTATAATAAAATAAACAGAATCCTTAATATCCATGCGTTAAACAGACACGAATGTAAGAACAAGTTGAAAGCTTGGTTATTCACGTTAGACTATACCAAAACAGAATCGCTTTTATCGCTTTACAAGCACGCTTACACACCTACTTACACCCACACACACCCACTCACACTCACACACACACTTACAACTACACCCATACACTCACTTGTATAGCATAAACGTAGATAAATGGCATTCTATATTATTAATTTATTTAACAATGATTTATTTTTAGGTATTCTTTTTTGTTTGTATTCGATTCTCTGTATTATTTTCTTTTTTGTAGTTTGTTTTCTCTTTATATTTTTATTTTGACCTAATCTATTTGAAGTTCACACCGTCTTACACGGGCTATGAATAAAGAATATAAAATTCACTTTTATACTGCCTCCCAAGATACAGGTTTTTGCCTAGTTTGGGTGACAGCAGGCTATGTATTACTGTCAAATTCATGTACTTATTCTAGCTATTAAGGCACATGTAATTTTCATGTGCGTGTGAACTGAGGGACCACACTGGGAATTCGCGAAATGAAAATCCTAGGATTTAGTAGTAGACTTAAAACAATTGTAGAATGAATCTGGGAATTTGTAAACAAATATATTAAAAACTACGACCCATAAAGTGTGGTCCCTCAGTTCTCACAGACGATCAGCCAGATCTCGGAAAGTATCTCAAAAAAGAAGGTTTTGTGAATACAGACATTTAGTAAAGAATTTTTAAAGATATTTACTAAATAACAGACCACAAAGCATTAATGATTAAAAAAAATATAACGACTAAACTGTGGTCCCTCAGTCCACATAACAAAGATAAATATTTTAGTGAATATTACTGAATAAAATTTATAAAACCGTTCTTTTTCTGTATAAAGTTTTAGTAAAAGTTTAAAACATTTTGTAAAAAGAAATGGAGCAATAATATCGAAGCATTTTGAAGATAGCGATGATTAAAACTGGTCCCTCAATCCTCTCCTCCAATGACATATGTGCGTGTGCTAGCTGCTAGACGAGAAGAATATCAGAAAGTCTAGTGTACTTAACTTTTAGTAGTAAGTTTGTACTAAATAATGGGTATCTAAAATTGTGTATTTCTTACCTCTCAGCTGAGATAATATTATTTTTTTAATCCTATGAAAATAGATAGAGCAGTATGACCACACAATAAAACAAAATGTAGACAGTACTATTATACTTTATTTAATATATCATTATTTAGACGAAACACAAACAAGGTTGTACGGTTAATTTAATACTATATTACATGGCTTATGTGTATTTAGTAAAAAGTAGATTGCAAAGTTAACTAATCACTTATTTTAATACTTTTATCAGCACTACAATTATTTTGAAATAATGATCATTGATAATAATGATAATGATAATCAACAATTATTTTCCATTTTCAACGGCAACAATTCACAGAGGCCTAAAGCTTTTATCAGAATAAATAAAATAATCCCACATAAAAAACGCTTGAGAAAGAGCAATCGTATAAATGTAAGTCGAGATAAAAAAACGCCCAAAAAGTTAAATCTAATATTTCTACTGGATATTTTAATGCGGATTCAATATTTTCTGATCAACCCTCTTTTATTGAAAATAGGAGAGGAGAAGCTGAAATGAATAAAGAGAAAACAAATCATAATGTGATATTATTAAAAAATGGTAACTTGTGTCGTTCGGTATTACTAAATGATAAATATGTCACTCTTATGAATACTTGTGGTTTCGATTCTGTAATGTACTTTTTGAGTGCAGGATTTAACGAAAATGAGAATATTCGAGACGTTATGGCCACTTTTGACAAAGATTTAATTCCACAATATATAAAGAACCTCTGCGACATGGAATCTACAGACGATGACATTTATTTAATGAGAGCAAAAATTTCTGCACAATATTTTAGCTCATTAAATGAGAAAGGAAACCATATTAGCAGGGCCGGATTAACCATTAGGCGGAGTAGGCAACTGCCTAGGGGCCCCGCATCAACAAGGGGCCCAGGCCCAGTGCACGAACCAATTAAACATGTTTCTTGGAACGAGAATTTGATGTGCGTGTGAACTTAGGGACCTCACTGTTATCTCACAAAATACAAATTGTTAGATTTAGTACTAGAATTAAAACAATTTTAGAACAAATCTGGGAATAAGTAAACAAATATATTAAAAACCACAGCCCTTAATGTGCGTTTCCTCAGTTCACACACGATTTGGTCAGTCAAAGTAAGAAAAGGGGCCCCGAGAATGCCATTGCCTTAGGGCCTCGGACAGGGTTAATCCGGCTCTGCATATTAGCTATGATTGCCAGTGTAATATTACATATCGTCCTACCGAGAGGACTATTCGTCGTGTGGTGGATAAATTTGAGTCCACTGGTTCGGTAAATGATCGATCAACACCCGTACGTCAACGAAACGCAAGGTCTACCGAAAACATCGCCGCTGTCCGTGAGAGTGTGCAGGAAAATCCGAGGCAGTCGATTTCGCGTCGCTCACAAGAACTCGGCCTTTCACAGACCAAAACTTGGCGAATTTTGCGTCGTTTTAAGCCTGCACCCGTATAAAATTCAACTCACCCAGGAATTGAAGGTATACGACCATAGACAACGACGTGTGTTCGCTGAATGGGCACTGGAGCAGTTAGCAACTGACCGTAATTTTCACAGAAAAAATATCGCCACCGAGATCTTGTGACTTAACCCCGCTAGACTTTTTCTTGTGGGGTTTTCTTGATTCGCAGGTCTATGCGAATAAACCACAAACCACAGCGGCCCTCAAAGCCAACATAACCTATGCCATAAGTCGAATTCAGCCTGATTTATGCGCAAAAGTCATGGAAAATTGGATATCTCGCATGCGCTCCACCCAGAGAAGCCGTGGCGGACACTTGAATGATGTCATATTCCACACATAATGGCATCACTACATCTTTCAAATAAATAAATAATTTCGATAATATCTCACACACAATTTGTTTTATTTAAATTTAAAGATAGGACACGCTTAACGAAAGATCCTTTATTAAATAAAGTTTAACAGTCTTCATTTTGTTTTATTTTGTGGTCACACTGCTCTATCTATTTTCATAGGATTAAAAAAATAGTATTATCTCAGCTAAAAGGTAAGACATACACAATTTTAGATACCTATTATTTAGTAGAAACTTACTACTAAAAGTTAAGTAAACTAGACTTTCTGATATTCCTCTCGTCTAGCAGCTAGCACACGCACATATGTCAGTGGAGGAGAGGATTGAGGGACCAGTTTTAATCATGGCTATCTTCAAAATGCTTCGATATTATTGCTCCATTTCTTTTTACAAAATGTTTTAAAACTTTTACTAAAACTTTATGTAGAAAAAGAACGGTTTTATTAATATTATTCAGTAATATTCACTAAAATATTTATCTTTGTTATGAGGACTGAGGGACCACAGTTTAGTCGTTATATATTTTTTTTATCTTTAATGCTTTGTGGTCTTTTATTTAGTAAATATCTTTAAAAATTCTTTACTAAATAGCTGTATTCACAAAACCTTCTTTTTTAAGATACTTTCCGAGATCTGGCTGATCGTCTGTGAGAACTGAGGGACCACACTTTATGGGTCGTAGTTTTTAATATATTTGTTTACAAATTCCCAGATTCATTCTACAATTGTTTTAAGTCTACTACTAAATCCTGGGATTTTCATTTCGCGAATTCCCAGTGTGGTCCCTCAGTTCACACGCACATTAATTTTCTGGCTGTGTTTCAAATAAAATATATATTATATTATATTATTATTATAGCTTGATGTGCTGGCGTCTGTACATAACTTTATTTTGAAGAAATGTTTATCAGTAAAAATATTTACTATAAATAACACGTTTATTATTTTATGAAGTAGTAAGTAATAAAGTCCATAATATCATACTCGTGGTCGGCAAAGCCACAGTATAAACATAAGTGTATATCTCGGCGGCAAGAAGTCTCCGTAAGTATGTAGGTACATTTCTCTATTATGAAATAAATACAAATTCGAGCGTAGAATTACCGTATAAAAAAATATGAGTAACTCGCGATCGCCCGCATTTATCAATGACCTTGCGCAAGTTTGCGGCGCGACGGCACGGTGCCGTGTACTACACGGGAGTGTTTGTGTGCGCGCAACAGTTTCGTCCCGCTCATCACTGAGTCTATCTCTTTCTCGCACGATGTTAGGTGAAATAGCATGTAGTCTTGGGCTTAATCGGACACCGTTGGGTGCGTACTCTATTCGTACAATTTGAAAAATGTACTAGTACACCTTATTAGTACTATTAGTACTTAGTAGTACCCAGATGTTTTGACCCAATAATAACAAATAGTACCTGAATAACCGGCTATAAAATAGTGTACAAGTCGAAATACTTTTTTTTCGTCCTTTTTTTTTCATCGTCATACTTTCATCGTCATTTCGTCCATCACCGCATTAAAAAAACACAAAAACAAACCTAAATAAAGAAATAATAAAATTTTATAAACGTAACCTAAACGAATTCCTTTTACGTAAAAGTAAATCTGTACATATAAAAGGTTTCACTAAAATTCTCAATTTTTACTTACACTGAAAAAAAAAAAACAATAACAAAAGCACTTTTACTTTTACGTAAAAGGAATCTGCTTAGATTATGTTTATAAAACTTTGATTTAAATGTTGACACTAAAACGTGAAATGAAAGGAATGCGCGACACGACGTTACTCGAACAGTCTTACCACATTCAACATTAGCCGTTCGTTCGTACCGTTCTACCGTATAGCTCTGTTTCATTTTAGAACGAACGAACGTCGCACGAATAACATCATCTCGGACTCGGACTGTCGGACAGTCGGACAATCGGACCCATACATCAAAGCCATAGACTATACAACTCAAACTGGTCGGACCGTCGGACCTCGGTAACGTTGTACTAGTTGATAGTAAGTACTGTTACAGTGTCCGATTAGTCCGATTAGGTCCGAATAGCATTTGACGTTTGGTAATATTACTTTTCGTACCTCACTAAGTACCGTAACCTATTAGTATAAGTAGCGGCACGTAAGTCTAGCGCTGAACGATACGTGGAGGGGATTGCTGCGCATGGGTACTGTCGCGCACGCAATACAATTGTTAGCTAAATAACGTTAATGACATTATTTTAATGTAATGTCAAATAGTAGGTCTAGCGCTGAACGAAATGTAGAGGATAGCTGCGCATGAGTACTGTCGCGCATGCAAATAATATTACCTATACTTTAATAAATAGTTTATCTCCAATGTCAATGTCCAAGGATTTATAGTAGGTACCTAAGATATAATTTTTAACAAGTTTTGTGGGGAGTATAAAAATAAAAACATTATTTGTTAATTTAAAAATTTTTTATGTTAGATTTAAGTCTAATCTGAATCAGAGAATCTACAGTGAATCTGAATCTACAGAGAATTCTCAAATTTACAGTGATGCTGTCCGAATCACTGAGTAAAGTATTTGTAGCTTCGTCAATCTCACTTTTAATTTGTTTCAAAGAATCAATTCATTCGTTAGATTCCCTTTTTAAAAAGCAATTCACGACATAAACCATTTTCCTTGCCTGTCTTTTCAAAACAGTATTTCTTCTAGGTATATTCACTTTAAAGTCACAAACAAACTAAAAAACTAAATTTAACAAACAAATTCAAACTTACAAAAAAATACAACAACAAAAATTAACAGCAATAACAATACAATTAATGACGCGAGTGTACACGGGATGTGCGCGGAGCGTCGTATCGGCGCGGGGAACATAATGCGGCTGGAGAGCCAATCGGCGCTACGCACGCCCGCCCTTCATTCCGCTAGCCCCCCACTGGTACCTTAATTTTTACTTCTGCGCAATAACGGTCACCGCTAAAGTTTCGTGCCGATGGTTATACATCGTACATGTACTACTCAAGACTAATAGCATGTGAATTAGCTACGCCCACCAACGAGTTCGCGTCTCTTAAAGTGTGGACCCTTAATTGTAGATGACTTAATAATTTAGAAGGCAATGTAGATATTTGGAGGCGAATGATGCTATTAAAAAGAAGTCTGTTTAATTAGCACCTTTAAGTTATAACCTGCCTGTACCTATTAAATCAAACTCGACGTATCTGCAATGGAAAGATTAAAATAGAAATATTCGTAAGAACAATAGAGCCTCAAACTAAACGTAAAGGGATCTAATCATAAAAACTACACTAAAGTGATGTATCTGCTTCTGTACGAACCCAAATCCTACACCTACCTCGTAGGTCGTGCCTATAAAGGCAGGCACTGCTCTTTTAAAAAGAATTACTCATAAATAAATTTGTTGATGAATGAATAGGTTCCTATTGGAAATTACATGAATCATAGCTTAAAATATAATTTGATGTGAAAATTATTGGCATAATCTATTAAAACGGTCTCAGAAGTAATTTATTTAATGGCCCTGGAATGTCGATTACGTTTTAAAAAAATTGGCCAAGTGCGAGTCAGACTCGCCCATGAAGTGTTCCGTAGTAACTATAATAATATAATATAATATGTATATTTATTTAACGAATAAAAAAAAACCTTAAAAATTTCTTAAAACTAGCTTATTTACATTTTTACAACTACGCTAAATAACTTTGTTTTTCATAGTGTTTGTATGAATTACAAAGTTATATTTGCGGTTTTAGAAAATATGCTGTATCTCAAAGCTAACCCGATTTCGTTCAAACCAATTTTGGTTGAAAGTTTACATTAAGATCTACAGACATTTTTTTAGATTTTTCACTCCATTATTATAGAAGTTAGAGGGAGGGGGACACACATTTTACCACTTTGGAAGCTTATACCTTTTAAACCATTGACTTTATGAAAAAGTGGTTTTAGAAACCCTTATATCATTTTTAAAGACCTGTCTATAGATACCACACACGCATAGGTTTCATGAAAAAAAATATTTTCAGTTCTAGAACTGAAAATATTTAAAACTAGTTCCATGTATGGGGACCCCCCTTTATTTTAAATATTTTTTAAATTTTTTTCTTAAAATCGGAATACGGTTCACAGAATACATCTACCTACTAAGTTTCACATATATAGTCTTAATAGTTTCGGAATAAAATGGCTGTGACATACGGACGGACGGACAGACAGACACAGACAGACGGACAGACATATCGAAACTATAAGGCTATTATATTATACTATAAATATTGAGGCTGTCCTCTTTTTAGGGTTCCGTAGCCGAATGGCAAAAAACTGAACCCTAAAAAGAGGACAGCCTCAATAAAAATATATTTGTTTGATTAAAAAACTTTATTAAAAAGATGTGATTAAACTCGGAATGTCTATGGATCGACAACATAGTTTGGAAAATTATTGGCATAATCCATTAAAACGGTCTCGGAAGTAATTTATTTAATGGCCCTGGAAACTCGATTACATGTTTTGAAAAGAGGATAGTCTCAATAAAAATATATTTATGTTTGATTAAAAAACTTTATTAAAAATATGTGATTAATCTCGGAATGTCTATGTATCGACAACATAGTTTGGATGAACTACTAGGAGGGGATCGTCCTCTATTTCTTGGTCTGAAGATTTCTGCGACACCTTGAGTCCCGTAGTTGAAAGAGGGATTATAACTTGGTCCTGTAAGCAAGAAATAAAAAAAATTAAATAATAATGGAAGTCATTTAAAAAAAAAAAAAAATGGGTAAATAGATTAAATGTATTAAAAAATAAATAATCGTCATCTGCTTCGCCTTTTCCTATGTTGAGGAAGGCTTTCAATCTAATCGTATGCAGCCGAGTTATTCTACAACGTGTAACGGAAACCCCATATCTATCCAAAAGGACTGAAGACAACATCTGGTATGGAGGCTCTATGCAAAGTTTCAGCTCAAAATAAGTGACTCACAGAATTGACCCCAAATTATTGGTTTCATATGTTTCTTGAATACCAGTAATAATAAACGTGTCACAGCACTATGAGGGTCTTCACTTTCCACGTCACTAGCCAATAACACGAAAATTCTCTTCGTTCTTCTTTATTTGAAAAATTCGGTCTCTGGTATCAATGTATTGAATTTTCTAATAAGCTCCACACATGTAGACATAGGATTACAAAACCCTTGCTATATCGTTTGTTATCATCCAAAGAAGCCGTGCACTCGGTATGTATATACCCTTTAAATTACACGTTGTATAATTAGGGTTTTACATGGGTCGTCTGCCTATCTGGCACTCAACAACCTAGTAGCTAGATCAGTGTGAGATTAACTGGCTTCTGACCAACGCTTCTGACTACTCGTAACGACTGTCACAGATGTCCAAATAACAACCAACGGCCGAAACTCCGGACTACTACTGAGAAATTCTTTATAGAAAAAACCAATTGCACCCGAGACCTCGTGCTCGACCACTCGGCCAATAAGACAGATACAAAAGTACACAAACTAAACTCACAATGTTTCGATTTTTTAATGATTCTATTGCTCGCGTTAAATGTACCTATGTGTTATTTACGTCATAAATAAACATCCATTTAGCCATAACTCATAATTTTCTCATTTATAATTAGCACTAGTGTTGCCTGCGACTTCGTTCGCGATGGAAGTTATTCCCGCGTAAATTGCAAAATCTCGTCTTAGCGAGCACCTACGTCTTCAAAGGATTCCCGACGCAAAATTTGAGATCCGTAGCCCTTGTAGTTTCTGAGATTTCGTGATGAGTGAGTGAGTCAGTCAGAGACCTTTTGCTTTTATATATACACCGTGACTTTTTAATCGTCTGACAACGGCTGCCCACTTCATGCATCCAATGACTAGTAAACGGTTATAATAAAAAGTGATTTAAATAATTTAAAAATTAAAATATCATTCATTATTTATGATGCATGACGTATTTAGAAACACCCTGTTTCGATCCTTGTATCAATGAACGGTGCAGCGCGGGCGTAGCGTCTTCATCAGAATTAAAATATATTTTTTGTACCTATTATCTTAATTAAAGGAAAAAAATCCAGCTTTGTAAGACGATTAAAGTCACCATGTATATATAGATAAATGTATAGACAGACAGTGTGTGTACACCATGGGACAGGTATCCCGTAAAGATATACAGTACTTACATGATACATAAGCCTGTCAATGACCTTCTCCACCAAGGTCTTCCGCTCCAGTAGTTCGTCCTCGTTCTCAATCTGCCCCTGGCCAACCAGCTGCTCGAGGTACCAGCTCACCACCGCGCTCTTACGCATGCCAGCACTTTCTTCTCCTGTCAAATATTTTTAATATTATAATCGGTTAACTAAGTTTGTTTCCTGATAGCTATAACCTGGCGATTTTTAAGTCAAAAGTGAATAGGTTACTTCTAAGTAAGCATACTACTGCTTCGTCACCCATCGCTTACCATCAGGTGAGAAGGTGGTCAAACACGAGAGCCAATCATTAAAAAAAATATAATCTGATAACAAATTTAAGTTATGTGAATGGATATTAAAACGGGGTTTACACCCAGTTTAGAAAAGTGTCTGAATTCGATCCTAAGGTCCTAATAAACCACTAATAAAAATACAAAATTTATATTTAATCAATTACTTTCATAAAAGTAAATTTACCCACCAATACACTATTGCCGTGAACCCATGTAGTGACTACAACCTACAACTGCAACGATGTAGTGACTACAACCTTGTAATTAAAGACGAAATAATTAAATCTGAGGCTCTAGTGGCCGCAGATAAAAAATTGGAATCATGTTTTTTTTTTTTTAAATATTGATAATAGATTCGCGTTTGACCACAATTGCTGATGTGGTCGAAGATGGTAACCTATTCACTCTTGACTTAAAGACCCCTAGGTTATAGCTATCGGGAAACACAGACTCTGGCAGGGAATTCCACTCCTTAGTCATACGCACAATGAAAGTATTCCCAAAACATTTTGTGCATATGGGTGGTGTAATAATGACTACTATTATTATATAACAGATGTATGATCATGTAACATACCCCTAGTCTCTGCCTCCACTTCTTCTTTCCTCATGAACACGACTAACATATCGCTCAGAGATTTGTACTCTTCGAACGACAGCGTGAGTTTCTTCTTAGGAGCCGAGTCGCCGTTCACTGGGGCATCTGAAAAGAAAAGATTTCTTAAATAACAAGAAAATACTTCATCATCATCTAACACTGGCTTACTGGCTGGCTAAACGTGCTTTCCACAGAACGGGGGTATCATACTGTCAACCTCCAAACTCTGGGCTACTGCGAAGAAATTCCTTACAGAAAAACCCAATTGCCCTTTTTTCCCGACCTCGTGCTCTGAAATCGCGATTGCGACCACTCGACCAATGAGGCACTCAAGAAAATACTTATAATTTAACAGGTCTGCATTAATTCAGAATTTAAAAATACATGCATAGTAATGAAATAAGAGTCCTGGAGTCATAGTCCTGAGAAAGCAACAACCGACTGGACCTCTACTACATATATAGCTTTCTTTCATTCCATACAAAGGTAAACATTAAACTCACCACCATTAGTGCTACCATTAGGTATGTCCTGATCTACATCCATACTGGGCTCATACTGAGGATCATCTTCATCCAAGTGGATGTCTGGCTGTTCCACTCGGATGATGGACTTGTTCAGCAATCTGTAATGGTACAGTCTTTTTTAATAATTGCATTTGAGTGCATTATTGCAGATAAAAAAATATTGCAATCACACAGGAAAAGCAAATGAAACATTATTTTATTGAACATTTAATGTGTTCTAATGTTCTACTAATATTGTACTTCCTCGCTTGCATCCTAATAATATTATCTTTCCCATCCTATCCTACTCCTACTTAATATAATAATAATATTATAAATGCGAAAGTTTGTGAGAATGGATTAATGTAACTATGTTACTCTTTGACGCAAAACTACTGATCGGATTTAGATTAAACTTTAAAGTTTATTATCTAAAAATATAGCTTATGCATCAGAATAGCACATTAGGCTACTTAGCCCTTAGCCCAGTTTCCAAGCACAACCAGAATATAATGCGATACACTTATTTGAAAAATAAAGCGCCGTTAACATGCAGTACTCTCAGGGTAATTTTGACTAAGCACCTCAGTTGTACTGTCTGAGGAAAACTGCTCATGGATTGTATCCGACTGTCAATGCAACAGCTAATGAAATTTCCTGTAAGATAATATTTAGATACAGCTTATTTTGAAGGCCTCAATCTCCCACTTTCACTACCGGTCTACCGAACGCACTGCTGGGTACCACCCACACATGGTTGATATACCATGTTGTCGTACTTAGAAATAAAAAAATAAAAAAAAACTGAGAAGGAAGGCCTATAGCGACAGACCGTCCGGCTCAGCGCATTCTTTCAAGACTTGTTTTTGACGTAATGTTCACGTTTGACCACCATCTCACCTGATGGTAAGCGATGATATAGTCGAAGATGAAGCATGCTTACCTAGAAGTAACCTATGTATTCTTGACTTAAAGACTCCAGGTTATGGCTAAGATGATATTTTTTTAAAGAGAACTAGTAATGTCCGTAAAATTTACATTACTAGCAATCTTGTTAACCCCTCCAACTAAGCTGCTCTGCACTGACTAAAAGGCCGTTAAGCCACAGGTGATTTTTCACTTTTTAATGTATCCTTAAACTAATTTCGATTATCTGTCTTTTGGTCCAACAATCATTTTCCTATGTTTAATACTTTTCGAGATACAGCAATTTTGCTGAGCAGTTAAACTACATATTTTTTGTTACATCCTTGGTTAAAAATCCATAATACTATGATATACGATACCAAAATATAATTAATATTTACAAATGAAAAACGTCACATTTTATGCACAGAAACTATCCCCATAAAACTAACAACCATCGTCCTAGGTAGTGCAGTTTTATAGAAAAATAATTTCCCACTTATTTTTATATATATTTTATTATTACGAATGAGCCCGCTCTTGACCTCAATCACACCTGATGGTAAGTGTAAGATGAGGTCTACGATCGAACGAGCGAGCCCAGAAAATGCCTATTCACTCTTGCTTTAAAGGCTGACGGGTCATATGTGGCAGGGAACACAGAAGCCGGCAGAGTTCCATACCTTGGCTAATCATTAATATTATTAACATTGTAAACTAATAACTGCAAAATAACGATAGTTATTACGTACTTTAGGTAGGTAGGTATATTCTTGATATTTGCATTTGAAATATTATGTATCTACTAAGTAAGATAGGTAGTATACTTTTCTATCTCATTCTGATGTCTATAAATAGGAAATAGATAAGGAACTTCGCTTTGTATGTTCATCGTAAAAAAAACTAGCCCGCCGGGGTTGCGGAAATGTACTAACAAGATACCGCGGCCCCGGAACATACGGGCAGCTGAAGGGACAGGGTGGGTTTTTAGTCAGTAGAAGTCTGACACTCCCTTCCGCTACCCAGAGCGGGAGAAGTTATTCGATGATTTTCCCACCCATTACTATATATTTTAATGGCTATGTACTGTCAATGAAGATTTGTATGTCGAATATGATATGTAATAGTAGGTATATTTAACATCCTGCGGGTTTTGGGTTTCTAGAATGTTCTAACGAGATACCGCAGCCCCGAATCGGGGTAGAGCGGAAGGGCGTGGCTAACTCTGACTGTTCCATCCGTGTGGAACACCTTGACATTTACTCAAAAAGTACTTTTTGGGGGTTTTTAGTTAGTGTAGGGCAGTAAGGTAAACATGTGCATGTCTGGTAGTACCTGTAGGCCTCGTGCACGTGCTGCGGCGTGACGTGGCCGCTGCAGTGCATCTTGGCCATGGCCTCGGCCAGGCGCACCATGGACTCCAGCTGGCGCACGGTGATCCTCCAGGCGCCGCCGCCTCCCGCTCCGCCACCGTCGCGCTGACGGAGAACTGTGTAGTACTCTACTAGCAGTTTGCCGGCATCCTGAACAAAAAAAAAACCACTGTTTAGTACAGTAGTACCCAACTGATATGGCTTACCGATGTACCTGCGCAGAAAATGAATTTATACTACACCTGCTTGGAAAGTACCTTGATACTTTATCAAATGACATGGACAAAAAAGTACATTCCATGTACGCATACATAGTAAATAATATTGTATATTAAAAATAGAAAAATGATTTAATGCGTAGTTTTTAACCTCTCTGATCTCGTCAGTGTTTATTTCAAAATAATTAGTAATCAAGATGAATTCAAAGTACCATTTGTCAACGTCCGCCATAATGGACCATAGAGTAAGATAAATATAATAATGGGTGTCAAGCATACTACTTGCGTATATCACATAGACGTTTGATATGGACGACAAAACGCTATTATTAAAACATTTTATTTATACGAAACTGTTTTCGTTGGTATTTTTGGCATTTAATAAAATTATCTTTTCATAATGTTGATGCGTAAGATAGTTTTTTTTTTTATATTTCACACAAAAAAAAATCGGATATCGGAACGCGTTACTTGTTTGACAATGTGTCATTGTCTATGTCAAATGTCAATGTTATGTTATTGCATTTGCAGATTCTACATTGCGTCCTGTGTTTGTTTTTGCGATTATTTTCTAATATTTTTGACCCCTGCTTATTTCAACGTACTGATACCTTCTACCACCCGATTACCTTGCTATTAATACTGGACTCTGATTTACATCGCGTTGTGGATTTGTTTTGTGGATCAATATGAGGTGCATCAACTGCGGAATAGCCATGCAAAGGTTGCAGAGGCATCTCATATCCTCGCTTTCTGCACACAATCAAACAAGACTTTCGCGTTGGATAACCAATGTCCAAACCTAGGTAAGAAGTTGAACTAGAAAAAACTTAACCTGATTTATTTTTATATAGTTCTGGTATGCGAAATCTTACAGTGCATCTTATTTTCAGTTGCCTCTTGATACATTTATTTGTCATCCATGCTTATTATTATTAAACACCGAAGCTGGTGAACAAGAGAGACTACTGGGGCATAACAAACGGCTTGTGCTGCGGTTGTGGCAAATCAGTGAGGAAAATAAGACACCGTAATGTTGCTGGCTGTTCTATTATCACAAAATACTAATTATGTGGTAAGCATTTTGTTTTTCATGATGATAAATACCTAGTTGTATTAATCTATAAAAATTAGCTTTCATACTATGTATGTATGATTGTTATATCTGTGTTTTATGTATTTTAACATAATATACTTGCCTAAAGTAGGCATGTGTAACATAGTACTGCTCATCTTACTATAACATAGTACTTGAAAACATAAAGCGATATTTAAAAAGATACCCTTGTTACTAAAAATTATATTTACATAAGAATTATCTAATGATTGAATTAATTTATTATTGTGTTTATTCTAACTGTGGTTTATTTTCAGCCTTCAAGAAACAACTGTGTTTGCCATGTGTGTTGGATGCGAGCAAATAGACAGGCAGTGCATGACTCATCACGAGACCTGCAAGACTTGGCTTTGGATAATGATGCAGCAGCCCCTAATGTTAGCCAAGTTGTTAGCCCACCAGAGCCACCACCGTTGCCGCCTGTTCAAAGAGGGCCATGGGAAAGTAATACCATATCATTACCTAATTACAAGCGAGCTTCGATCACATCTGTTCACAGTATATTTCAACAGTGCATGTACATTTGGTCCCGCAATTCCTTAAAAGACTGCTTTTGCAAGAACATAGTTTCTATGTTCCTCGCAGCTGTAGAGTGTGTGAAACACATTTGTACAGCGATCAATGGCATTTATTACCTCAAATGAATGAGACACATTCTACATTTAGTGCTATCCATATAGAAGACATAATTAATATTATGAAGTCAAAAGCTAATATTTTGAACTTTGAAAATGTCTCAGAAATTCTCTCACGGAACATTAATCACAATTGTAAAATAATAATAAATAAATCTATGATTGTATTTTTTTAAGAAATCTGGTTATGTTTAATGTAGTTATTTATGTAATTACTGAAGCCCTATATTTACACTTAATCCAGGTTAGTGTATTGGTGAAATAAAAATGCTCTGTTCTATCCAAGCTGGTTGATTGACCTCCCTAGGTCTCTTTATTAACACTATCGCTGCATTGCTCTAATGTATATTATCTTCGTAAGCATTTAAGATATAATAATTATAATATGTCAAAATATTTTTATTTATTTTCTCGAATAAATAAATAATAATTTTTACTCCTTTGTTTTATTCTATGTTTCCCTCGTTGGTCTAATGGTCGCAAGCGCTACTGCTGAGCATGACGTCCTGAGTTCGATTCCCAGGTCGAGCAAAGTGGTATTGGGTTTATTCATCAGGAATTTCTCAGTAGCAGCCCGGAGTCTAGATTTGTGCCTGGTTGATAGAAACAGACTCGAACCTTTTAAATGGTACTCAAAATAACTGGTGAAATCTGGGTGTACTATAGGTACACACACCTCTGCCCAACCCTTCGGGGAATACAGGCGCGATGTTATGTTAATGTTTGTTATTATTGTCACATTTTTTGAGACTATTACCCAGTTTAATAAATGTTAGTCAATATTCAGTTTAAAATCCTTCATATTTTATGTGGCCATTACTTTGTTTATTGGTTTAATACTAAAACTATATCAGTTATACTTAATAATTCACAACTGTTCACGATTTTAAAGCACCTTTAAGTTTTAATAACGAAATTATAATCTAAACACCTTATTGCTAGCGATCTGATTAAAAGGTTTACTGTAACTGTTTTTTGTTTAGTCTGGTGTAATGACAAGATTTCTGAGTTTTTTATTTATAGCAATTTAATGAGTCAATATTCACGAATATAAAACATCAAAAATCATTGGTGTACACTAAATTCGATAACTATGCCGACGTCCATAGTAAAATTGGCCATATCCTTTACGGTAGAAAGTACGTCATTGCATATCGAACAAATATGCGGGGAGAAAACGCATCTGAGCGAGAGAGAAAAGTGTATGAAAATCCATTTCTTACGTGGTTTTTCTTTTTTAATTTTGGGTAAGACTTATGCGCCGGTAACCTAAATATCAAAAGCCAAAAAGTTTTTACAGTGAGTTTTTATATCCAAGTTCGCAAAATGACACTGGCCACTAGCTGTGTGTTGGATGGTGTCGG
This sequence comes from Tholera decimalis, assembly GCA_943138885.2. Classification (NCBI taxonomy): domain Eukaryota; kingdom Metazoa; phylum Arthropoda; class Insecta; order Lepidoptera; family Noctuidae; genus Tholera; species Tholera decimalis. Next base: position 21,503,854 of record OW964572.2, on the reverse strand, counting down.
GCTGGCAGTGCGACCCTGCGGCGGCAGGATAAACAATTTGAAAAAAGAACATGTGAAAATTGCAGACGCCATTGGCGCCATTTTCAATTTGTGTGTTGTTTGAGGATTCAGTTTTCGTAGAAAGCTTAGAACAACAACGCAAGTAAAATAAAACTATCAAAATGATAAGTAGTGATAGTGATGATGAAGATTTTTTAACTCCGCCGCAGTTGAAGGAAACAGCAAAAATACTGATTGATAACCTTTTACCACAGAAATCAATTAAAAAATATAATAAAACTTATGACGATTTTTTGCAATGGAAAAGTGAAAAAAATGCAGCATCTTTTTCTGAAACTGTTTTGCTAGCTTATTTCAGTGAAAAAGCGCAAAAATACAAACCATAACGTACTTGGTCTATGTACTCAATGTTGAAAAGTACTATTTATTTTCCTCGTAGGTGTAGTATAAAGCACTATGTATCACTCGAGAGAAAGTGCGATTCCCGATCTCGGGTGTTTTAAAGCCCTCGCCTACGGCTCGGGTTTCAAACGACACCCTCGACGGTAATCGGTCACTTTCTCCTCTCGGTGAACAATGTACTATTTCGCTATTGGTCGGCAGCTGCCGCCATGTTAACGACCGACGCGTGACACGTGAGTGAAACGGAACTAACAGCTGCAGTGTATTATGAACCTTATAGTAGTGATTTAAGGTTGATTGTAAGTTTTAAGCATTCTTTTGTTAAACTTCGGGGCCATACTTTAATTTCTGCGCGAACGAAGATTCACGACGCGCCTTATCACTTAGGTCCCACTGTACTGGCTTCTCATCATCTACTTACTTTTTTCCCAACTATGTTTCCCGTCTAACTGGATGCAGCTGAGTACTAGTGTCTTAGACGTAACATCTCAGTAGCTGAGTAACACAATACCCTTTGATAAGACTGATATCTGATTTTGGTGGCTTCTGACTGCCCTTAATGACTATCAAATATGTGCAAATGACAGGCGGGATTTCCGTGGCACGGAGGATATGTTAATATAGTCATGACCGACAGCGTTGCTTCACCTTGATCATCGACATGTTCTGCTGTTTTAATAGCCATAAGCTGCTCAAATACAGGAATAATGCATATAATGTTATCACGAGCACATTTCGATCATGGCGTAAGTGAATTAACTAAGCAAGCTCGTCTCAAGTAAGATCAGTGGTTAGGACTAAGACTTTACGCCTTCTACGAGGAGGGATGGGCGTCTTGGTAAACGAAGTTTTTCGGTTTAACAAAATAACCCACAAAAATATTAAATAATCATACAAGCCTCATAGTTATTATAATTGGACGTACGCAAAAAAGATCCAACCCACAAAATGTCACTTTCGAGATAATGAAGTTTGAAGTTTAAGTTGTATTTGCTAAATCAACAAAATCACAAAATAGAATATCAAATTCTATTTTGTTAGTTTTTTAGTTGTAAAAAGTGGTATTTTTTATAGAAATATGTTTTATTGGGAATAAATAAACATTTTTAGAGATTTTTAAGTAAATATGGGGTTGGATCGTTTTAGCTAAAAGCCATTTTCAATTATGCTAAGCTTATATTGAATTTCGGAGTAACGATACAGCATGGCAAATTGTTATGTAATTATGGATTTATATAATAAAATAGTATTTGTTTTTATTGAATTTTTATTATACAGTATGTTAGGTTCAACGAGGGACTTATTGAGGGAGGATATTCAGTATTCGATTCTCGTCCCAAATATGTGAAAAACCTATAACCTAAATTTTTAACTTTATCATGTACACTGAGCCGCAAGAGGTGATTGAACTTGTAAACAGTACCTAAAGTAAACACGCGGCAAAACACGGCCCGTGCGTAAACCCCGCCCCCCGAGGACACGCTCCTGCCAGGCCGCCAGTCTATGCGAGAGCGCCGCTGTTTTTGCACGTTTGTTGCGCTTCCGCAAACAACCCCGCTTACTTCGCGATAAGTGTGTTCTGTAAACGTGTTCTTGACTAACCAAAAATGTCTTATCAATATTTCAATGAAGAATATTGGGATATGGATGAACCATACTTACGTATTATCGAATGATATTGTATGACATTGTACTGTGTGGAAGCTGCTGCATAATGAACATTGGTGGAGTAATGAAAATCCCCATGTTACGCGACAGGACACTTATGAACAATATGTGGGCAGGTATTTTAAATAATTGTTTAATAAGCCCGTACTTCATTGATGGAAGTCTTGATAGTGTATCATACCTTAACGTAACCTTAACATTTTAAACAGTGTGGTGAATGAAATGTTGGACGATGTGCCTCTTAGTGTTTATCACAACCTCTTCATGACGGATTAAATACGCCAAAAATACTAAGTAAGCATAATGATTAACTTTGCCTCATCATATCCTTGTCTTAAATTATTGCGGATCACAATTCACATTTGCATTGAAGATTTTTAAATATTTTGGTATTTGCCTGTCCTAAGCCAGGTTTAAAGTATGAAGGGAAAATGGATTCTACCTAAAGGTCATTGACCCGCGCACATGTTCTGCGATAATATTAAAACGTGAGCGCAAGGGTGTATACACGTTGTGAGACTTTTGAGAAATTTTTGGTATGGTTCTGTCTGTTATTTATCAGTGTTTTTTTTTTGTTCATATCTTTATTAGTATCATGTAAGCAGTACCAGTAAACCCGCTGTGTCACAATCGCATAAAGCGAAAAAGGGGAAACAGAGCCGCAATAAGCCCATCCCTGAGGAGCCCCAGCGTGATTCAAGGAAGGACATGTGTGGCAAAGATGGTTTCGTCAAAGTGGAAAAGAAGAAGAGGAGGCCTCTTTGTCAGAACCAGTGCGGTACCGCGCTGGCAGGACCCAACATGCTGCTGCGTTCAGCTGTACCGACAACGCAGCTGTATGTGTCCAGATTGCATCACACCACGAAGGTTGAGGAGATCGTGGAGTACATTCGTGTGAAGACCAACTGGACTTTGAGGGTTGTGAAGTTGGAGCCGCGCCACAATACGAATTTCAAATCGTTCGTGGTACGAGTTCCAACCCTCCAACTGGAGACTTTTCTCAAAGAAGAGTTTTAGCCAAAGGGTGTGGTGTATCGACGATTTCGTGGGAGACTCCGTGACACCCCGCAGCGTAACACGACGCCGCCACTTCGTGCATAGTGATAGTGTTATGAAAATATGTGTTAGTATGTAGTTTATTTTGTAATAGAATGTATTTTTTTTTTGTATGAATTAGAAAAATATGTATTAGTCTATTGTTACTTATTATGTATGTATATTTTCTATGGGCCTTAGAAGCCTGAAATAAATAATACACTATTGTGGGTTTGAATATGTCCCTCACTTAAACTAACATACTGTATATCTGAATACAAAAAAAACACTTATGAATCTATAAAACCTGAGATCAGTATTACAATATATAAAGAGATAATCTTCAGCTATTTATATATTCTTCTGTTTGCAATGATTTGTCATCAATTTACTTGATTAAACTTGAATATTGAAATATTAAAGTCTGATTCACCCCCAAACCCTTCGAAATCATCTTGAAGATTGGTATTACCTCTAAGAGACTTGTAAAAAGGTAGACAATCTTTGCAGATCAGATCAATCTTTTCAATATCGTATAATTTATATTTAATGACCCAAGAAGGTTGGATCGTTTTTGCGGAATTAAAATATAAACATGTCATAGATGTGGGTTGGTACCCAATACTAATAAAAAGGTTAAATTCACATATTTTGACTAGGGTATTTTTACTTATCGAAAATATAGACCATAGAGACTAATTTGGCACACACAGCTCATTTTCGACCATATTGTGGGTTGGATCCTTTTTGCGTATCTACGTCCAATTAAGACTATGAATTATAAACTCACCTCAGTAATAATAGGCTTGAAAGACCTTGAAAAAGCGATGTATCTCAACAGATCTTCCCTAGAGTAGACACAATCGTATGTTTCCTCCTTATTACAATGCAGATCAACGATTTTCCTAGCTATAGCATAGTCTACCATCTCACTGCTTTCATCTGTAAAAAAGAAAAACGTTATTAGAAAAAAAAAAACATTAAATAAAATTCTACCAGTCATATACCTACTTACCAATAGACCAATAGAATGTTGAGTCAATGACCCTGGCCTCTTTAGTATAATCCCAGGTATATTGTAGTTGCTTTTTATACAGAAAATTAATAAGAAAAGAAAAAATAATTATAGATATGATTGCATGAAAAGATAGTTGTTGGCGAAATATGGTTGTAATGTAGACCTATAAAATTATGTACTCCCAGTAATAAAATTTATTGTCCCAGTATTAAATTGTTATTTCATACTCTTTTTTCGTGTTATAATAATTTATTTTGTTGTAACTTTTGTTATTATGTGTACTTGTGACATAAAAATATCAATAGTTATTTCTGTTTCTTTTTCACTTAACGGAAATATTTGGAGGCTCTTGGAAGAAACTTGGTATCAAGTCATTGCATGTCTGAGGGCTGTGTCAAAACCAGCGGGATAATAATGATGACAAACTTTTATAGAATACACACCTATAAGTATGAAGAACAGGTCGAATCTCGACATGATGGGTGCGCTTAGAGCCACATTCTGCTGTAGTGACTTCGCTCTGTCGTAGCGACCTCCGATGGGGTTGGCTGCGGCAAGGATTGAGGTTCGAGCGTTTAGAGTTGCTCTCACACCAGCCTAAAACATGGATAATGATAAGGTTATGAACACAGTAAAATAAACGTAACACTGCGATACATTTGCCTACTGGAATTGTAATTAATTTTTTACTGCACATGGTGGCCAAAATGTTCCAAGTGAAAACTGTGCAAGACAATTATTTCGTTATGCAGTGACTTTTTGAAAACTGCTGATTCTCAGTTCGATCGCAATAATCTTTTTTAGGGGACAGGGCTCCGTACGGCAAAAGAAAAATACGGAACCCTTATAGGATCAATGTTGTCCATCTGTCTGTCTGTCTGTCAAGACCCCTTATTTCAGGAACGCGTGGAGATATCGATTTGAAATTAAAACCATATACTCAGGCAGGCGCGGTCCGAAGGGGGGGAGGGGTCACAGCGGACATGATCTGCAAATACATACAATACATTTGTAATTAAATCATAAAAAAACCTTTTATACGGTGGTCGAAAGAAAGAGCTTGATGTGTATATTCCATAACATGTTTTATGATTTTTTTACGACGCATAAATTCTTATTTACTATGAAAACTAAAAAAATACTGTTCTCCGGCACGGAACCCTCGGTGGGTGAGTCCGACTCGCATTTATCAATTTTTTTTTAAATCAGCGAAGATTTTTGTGTACTACTCTACAAGTGCAGAGGACATTTTTAAGAACATCGTGGCGGAGACGAATTTCTCGCCGAGGGTCGAACGATTAGTATTGTCAAGGGCTGAATTTAAATTGTTTTGTGGTGGGGTGAGAGCGTCAAGCCGTCAACCGAACATCTGTTGACTTTCATTAAGGAAAAATGTTAGCCGCGGACACCGCGCAACAGTTATAACTTGTGTGACATAGCATTAGTTTTGGTCGTAATATGTATACATTTATTTATACAGGGTTAATTGTAAAACACCGTAAACCTCTCAGGGCTATGTTACTAACATCATAATCAACAACTTTTGTTCTATGACTTTTAAAAATTCGTCATATTTTAGTTCACCAAATTTTCATAAAAAAATAAAAATATTTAAATTGAACGCCCTAAATGTTACGAAGTCTATGCGAAGCAAAAGAAAGCGATAGTATAAATCGCTTTTTCATACATACGTAACATTTAGGGCGTTCAATTTAAATATTTTTATTACTTTATGAAAATCTGGTGAACTAAAATATGACGAATTTTTAAAAGTCATAGAACAAAAGTTGTTGATTATGATGTTAGTAACATAGCCCTGAGAGGTTTTTGGTGTTTTACAATTAACCCTGTATAGTTATTGTTTAAGTGTGTATTAGTTTTTACGGGCCAAGTGGCCTGAATATTTTTTTTTCTTTTTATTGAAAACAGGTTCGCGTTTGACCACTATCTCACCTGCTGGTAAGTGATGATGTGATCGAAGATGGAGCATGCTTACCTAAAAGTAACCTATTCCTCCTAGACTCCTAGGTTGTAGCTGTCGGGAAACACGGACTCCGGCAGGGAATTCCACTCCTTAGCCGTACGCACAATGCAGGTATTCCCAAAACGTTTTATGCGTATGGGTGGGATGTCCACCATGTAACGATGGCACTTCGCCGTTCGAATCTTTTTTTAAAGATTACTTGTTAGAATTCACAGTACTAGCAATCTTGTTAACCCACCCAACTAAACTAAATATGCTTGTATCTGGAGTGGGCTCACAACAATACTGTAATGGGTGGGTTTCGAACCTGCGACCTCTCGATCACAAGTCTGACACTTTAGCCATTAGGCCATAAATGCTTGAACCCCACAGGAGAAGGGAAAGCAGTAGCGGCGGAGTAAAAGAAAATCAGATTAAAGTGGCCCGAGATGAAGCGCGTAGTCCAAGACAAAACGCGATAGCAGAGCACTATAGACACCCATTGCCTAGAGTTGTAAAAAAACGTTTTTTTTCGGAGATGATATAAAAACGTAGAAAAAAACATGAAAACAAACAGTATTTTTTTGGATTAGGTTTTTTTTTTCAAAATTACGAAATAAAAAATATAGGAAGATGGCTATCGTTAATTAAAAATGAGCAGATATGCGATTTATTTGGTGAATAAAGAAATACAGTTAATTTTTTGTTAAATATTATATAAATCTCAACTTCAATGAGTACATTGAAGTTTACATTTACAGATGGGGATTTCCCCAATCTTTGTTTGGTTTATGTTTTGTTTGAATTGACTGCAGACTGCCGAGGGCTTGAGACAGTAGAGTTAGTTTTTGTTCAGTGCGAGTTTAAGTTCATAATAGTATGTACTATCGGCCAAAGTTACGCATGCTCACTTAAGAAAATATTCCTGCGAAAGCGCAGCTACTGACAAGCCACACCCCTTCCTGGTTTCGCCCAATTAGAGACAATATGCATTTGTGTGAGTACAAGGCGTGTAACAAAAAATGACAACAAACATTAGCCAGTGCCATTTTGCATCTCGCTAGTCGTTGACGCTTTCCGTTCTTCGCTCGCGATTTCATTTTGAAGTGAAAACTTCTTTAGCATCGTTGTGATTTGAAAGTTTATGAAACGAAAAAGCGACAGGGAATTTTTTTATGGGCAAACGTATTACAGTAAAATTTTTGAAGGTTGCACTTCTACCACGTGTGAATTGCACACGTTTTTATTTTACGACCTGCTTATTTATATCGGACTCATTGCCTGCCTAACTGTGACCTCTGTTTGTATACCGGACTGTGATCGAAAGCCTCTTTTTGACCCTAGCTCGTGTCCTGGACTGTGTTGTCTACTGTGGGTTGTGACTGAACTTTGTCGTTAATCATGACTACCCGGAACCTAACTCAAGAAGAAAGAAACGAAATTATTGTCTTGCATAGACAAGGGCTGAATATATTCCAAATTGCGGTGGAATTGAACTTGCAAGTAAGTAATGTTTTTTGTTTTTTTAAGATAATGTTTTTTAAATAAATAAAGTGCTTGTAGACATTATTAGTACTAATCCCTAAGACGACCCTCTGACCAATATAATTCCTAGTTTGAATTAAGTATTGTAAATGTAAATTTTTCTTGAAATTGTAATTTACAAACAAATTGTGAATACCTACCTACTTCATAATATTTTCGTCGAGAAAATAATCACAGTGTAAACCTGAAACTCGTAACAAAACATTGCTAATATCGCTAGTACCTAATTCAATTTATTCATATTACTTAAGTATTTAATAATAATCGATGAAAAAAAACCTTTTAATTTCCTTTATTTTGTAGGTATATTTCTATTTTTTTTTTGTTGTTGTTATTGTGGATATTGCGAGTTTAATTCTAATGGCATCGTGTAATATATTGGTGTATTTATGTGTAAAAAAAATGCAAAGATTTAATACCTATACATGTTACACAGTGATAATGTAGCACTCTAGTGGTGAAAACTTTTTTTAAAATGGGTCTAGTAGTTTTTCACTTTAGTCATTACAAACAGGAATTACCTACAGGAATACAAATTCTTCCTGTGGCAGAAAGAATGACAGACAGCTGTTTAGAAGACTTTTTTATTTTAAACATTAATTTACTTTGTCTGTACGGCCTATTTACAATTATTCATCAAGCAAATAGTGTAGTAATGTGTAATTCGTGATATATTGATATATCTAGTGCTAAATAGTGTTAAAATTCCAATGAGAATCAGTGAGTGACAGGTGTGAGGTTACTGGTCTGTGAATTTTTGCATATTAGTCATCTTGATAACAGGTACAGCTTTTCTGTTAAATATTCCACTTTATTTTACGTAAACTATCTAATTATAATTAAGATACACGATCAAGTGTTTGTTATTTTCATTTTAAACGTAAATATAACCTTGACTAGTTTGGTAGGTATCAGAACTCCTTAGCTTTGTATTTCAATTTCATTTTCCTCGACTTGATTACTTATCTTTACTTTTTAGCTTCTCATAAACACCTAGTCTCTTCCAAGTTCTTTTCTTTTCCTTTTAATCATGCCTATCACACGAAGCACCTATGCTCAAGAAGAGTAAACTCAATCGGGCTTTGAGCGAATTAAAGGTGTCTAAGGAGTACTGTGATCAACTGATAAAGGAAATGGATGACAATGAAAAAGTTCTCATCAAAACCCATGAAAAGAATAGGAAGTTGAACAATGATATGTCTCAGTTATATATTCAATACACTAAGGTCATTCAAGAACAGGATAGGCTCCAACTTGTTGTAGACGGATTTAGCAAATGCAGCACATAATATGAGCAAGCATTGGATTACAAATATTTGTTGCAACAACAACTGCTACACAACTGCAACGGCTCAGACTCATATATCTGAACTGGAGACTGCTAATCTAAACATCACCACCACCACCTCATTAAATCAAAGACTATTTAGCGAGTTATTACCTATTGACCCATCAATGATTTCACAAATTAAGCCATCTTACATAATAGATTTAACAAATGAAGATGACTCGAAATCAATTAATTCTGTGAGGGTAATTAATAGTAAAAATAAATTGAAAAGGAATATAAAAATCAATAAATACATTACTAAAACAAAAAAAATGGATTAAACACAAAAATTCTTTATCAAAAATGTAAAATAAAAAAGGGAAAGTTACACCTGTTAAAACAATTAGATATATATTCTTCAAACTTAGAAAAAAGCACTAGAAAATACTAAATTGACACAGAAGACTTGCAAAATGAATTAAATTATTTACAACAAAGAGTACATTCCATGTCAATCAAAAATACTGCTTCGGAAAAGCAAGTGAAGGAATATATGTTGGTAATGGGTGATTTGGTACACTCCCAATAAACCAACTGTGAGCATTGCCAGTCTGTTGCCGCTGCGCCAGTCCACTCATTGCCAATTGTTGATAGCACATTTAATTACTGCAGTCTAAAGAATAATAAAGAACTGGTTATTTATTGTGATGAGATTGGTAAAAGTTTAGGCCAACTTTTAACAGATGAATATCCTGGGCACTCAATAATAAACTATTGCATGCCTGGCTGTTCATTATCTGATATAATGGAAAAAATAATAAAATTTAAATTTAGTAAAAACACTACACTTGTAATTTTGGTCGGTAATAGGGGTTCAGTGAACAAGGGAGAGCTGCTCTGATACTATAGAACTCTTAAGTAACCTAAAAGTTAGTAATATTGTAATGTTCACTTATCCATATATCCAAAGTTTGCCACAGGAAGAAAACCTACTTAGATTTAATATTAATATGACATTGCACAATGTGACAATACATACTTAATATTATAAATTGAAAGTAACTCTGTCTGTCTGTGTGTTACCTTTTCACGCCTAAACCGCTAAACCGATTTAGATGATATTTGGCATGGGAATAGTTTAGGACTGTGGGAAGGACATAGGATAGTTTTTATCCCGAAATTCCCACAGAATCGGGATTTACGTGGGAAAAACCTCTACGCGAACGAAGTCGCGGGCAAAAGCTAGTAAATAATAATAAATTTAATTGATACCAACACTTATGTTGGAAATAGTTTTTGTTTGACAAAAGATAGATATCATTTCTATAAGTACTATCTTTCTAAATATAATATAATTGTAAAAGACAGCTGTGTCGCTATCATATTATTTTAATATTAAAGCCAAGAACTTGGCTAAACAAGTTGCTCCTATTGAGCAATGCCATGACATAATAGAATATTCTGCTAATTACTTGGCATCAAATAATGACAGTATAAATTACAATTTAAATTAAAAATTAGTACAACAGAGTCAAACTCTAACACTGTTGTAAATAATAAAGAAAATTCGAATGAAGTCTTAAAATCAATAAATACTATTAACCTGGTATAACAAAATATTCAGGGATTCTTAAACAAGGATTTGGAAGTAGAATTATTTCTTGACTCATATTTTTTATATCAATACTATTGTATTGATATTCTCTATTTAACAGAACATTGGTTAAAAACCATCAATTTATTTTCAATTTTAAAAATCACCAGGTTGGTAGTTCGTTCAACAGAGTAAGTGCCATACACGGTGGCTCTTTAATTTTTATAAATAATCAACTTAAATGATGGTATGGATATTGTGTCTCTGTTGAACGGATAATTGAAATAGCCTGCTTATAATTTTTATTTATGGGGTACTAGCTGTGTTCCTATATTATGTTAAAAATCGATGCCAATTGTTTCTTTTTTTTCTTTCCAGAGAACAATGGTGCGCCGCCGCGCCGCTGGGTGTGAAAATATGAAGAAGAAGAATTAACGGAACGCGTTCGTGCACCTCGATCCCGGGCTATAAACGGAGCTCAATTAAATCCCCCTTAAATATCTTTAAAAATATTAAAAAAAAAAACTCATAAAAAAAAAGTTGTTAGTTATTATACAGGGTGTCCAGTAAATAGCACGACATACTGCAGGGGGTGATAGCTTGGGTCAATACCTACCAAAACAACACAATATATGTTCAGCAAAATCTTACGGATTTACAGTTTTATAAAATTTTCCGAATTATGAAAAATCTCTACCTTGAAACAGATTTTTAAGCATCTCGTAATGAAAACTTCTTTTTCTAGTTTTTTTTTACATCCAATTATTCGTGAATAGTTACTTTACTCATTGATAAGTCTTTTTTCTATCAAAAACAATGTTTGAAAAAAAAACAATATTTGAAAAAAAAAACAATATTTAGTTTAAATTTTCACAGAACAATTTTCTTATCGCTTAAATTTGACCTACAGTGGCGAAAAAAAATTTATGTGGCAGATTTGCACAAAATTGCATTTTCATAAAAAAAAATACAAAAAATTACTATTTTAGTTCCAGAGAAGCTGATTTTGTTGAAAATGTAATTAACGTAGTTTTGTTAAAAACCACTACGAGAATAAGTAAGCTGCTCATTTACGCGAATTATTATAAATTAAGTTGTGACATGTAAAATTCGACATGCACGCGTAATGGATAAAGGTTTTTACCTGCTCGCCGATCGACCCGAGCCGACCGGTTACGCGGTGTCCTACCTACCTAGGTAGGACACCGAGTAAATTAATTAAAATTAATTACCTAATTAATTAATTAATTTAAATTTAAATTAATTATTAAATTGCGGCGCGATGCGATGCAGTGCGATTCAATGCGATGTTATGCGATGCGGCGGTTCTGTCCTGCCGCACAGTGGTCCGGATTTTGAAAATCTTGGACTTTCGATCGAAGATGGTTATTTCACTAAACAAAAAATGGTATCGAATAGTATATATAACGCTGATCAATATTTATTGCTATAATTTTTCGACAGAATTGCTCCTACACGTCACAAAAGTTTAGAAAAAAAAATGTACGGGAGAAAATCAATTTTTTTTTCTCCGGCTAGTATTAAAGTATAGCAACCAAACCTTATATTCTAGTAAGTACTTGTTGCCCTTAATACGACGACATATAATTTGCTTGCGTATCCCTGCGGCCTTGGCGCCTATGATGATTCAGTTTCAAATTTTAAGTCGATTTTTCTTAATGTTTTTAACCAACTTCAAAAAAAAGGAGGTTCTCAATTCGTCTTGAACTTTTTTTTTATGTATATTACCTCATAACTCGGAGACGGCTGGACCGATTTGAAAAATTCTTTTTGCGTTTGAATGGGTATACTTTCTAGTTAGTCCCATTGTTACGAAATCAGGATCTGATGATGGTATCCTGGAGAAATCGAGGGAACTTTTCAAATATTATAGGCACACTTATAGCGTTTTGGGTATTTCTTATAGTACCTTGAGCAGTTGCTTCCGAAAAGTACCATTTGGGGAAGTTGAACTGATAATGAAGACCACAGATGGCCACTGAAACTCCTCAATAATAAGTATATCGTGGATTGCGATTTTATTACTTGAGCACGGATGTTAAACACTTTATGCTCGTCAAAATACATATGGTGATGTAGAGCTGATGGTCAAGTACCAGGAGAACTCCTCAAAAATTAACGGCTGTGCATCGGGAAAAGCAATATTTTGTAAAAGGTGATAAGTTGTTGACATTATGGCTTTTGTAACTAGATAAATTACAAACCGACCCACTAAAAAGAGTGAACAAAAATTTTTTTGGAAAAAAAGTAGAACCGACTTCCATATCAAAACACTACAAAGCCAAAAATAACTTTAATTTCGGAAGGCGGTGTGAAAAATAAAGAAAATCCGAAACCAATAACACCGACTTCCGAAATTAAAGTTATTTTTGGCTTTGTAGTGTTTTGATATGGAAGTCAGTTCTATTTTTAACCAAAAAATTTTTTTTGTCGTTTCATCTTAAAGGAAACGGTTAGAAATGGATAAAGCCCCAAAAAGGGCTATTTTTAGAAGTCCTGAAAAGGACTATTTCGGGTAGTCATGAAAAGGACTATTTTATGCAGTCCTGATAAGGACTATTTTAATGAAACGACTTATCTTACTTACTCAATTCAAATAATAACAATATCACTAAATCTATCACACTATTACGCTAATGGATCCTGCAGCTTCTGTAGATCTATATTTTCAGTTTATTCTGTTGTTACCTCAGGCAACAACAAAAGCTCTTTAACATTCGAAAAAAAAAAAACGTAATGTTTTGAGTTGTTGTATTTTGGTCGAATATGGGATAAATATGGGCCCGAACTAATTAAAAAATTATGCGACAAGTCTTCGTTGGTCTTCATCCTGTTAAATTTTCTTATGTGATTTTCACGAACTCTTCGAAATTCTTTATTTCTTGCTTCACTGGCTTTTTCGGAAAGAATACCAATTGGTAGGAAGCCAAAGTGTTCGCAAATGTCTGCAACATGTATGAGCAGCTTGTGCACATTTGCGGGCATATAAAACCACGGATATAGATGAACAAACATCTCAGCTGTATCTCGACAATACGTTCTAAATTTTTCAATATCTATCGCACATCCAGATGAAATTGTTTGAAGAATAACCGCGAAATGCTTTAGTAGGTCTTTATCAATATTGGTAATTATTAAAAAACCTTCTGGCTGTATTTCCGTCGTTTGTCTACAAGAATTCCCATTTGCTGCTTGAATTCTTCGTGTGTTAGTTGTTTTTTCGCAGTTTTTAGTTCCTTGTTAGCACCTCGTGCAGCCCACATTTTAAAGTCCATGTTGTATGATACATGTAGAATACACTCCAAGGTCCTTACTTTGGTATTGTTCGTCAAATTGTTGAGCTCCTTAAGTTCTAAGTTGAGCTACACGATAACTGACAAATGCTTGCACTGTCTGGACAGGTCCGCTCAAATTTGCGTGGTTATTTCCTCAAAAGAATACCACAGACATGAACCTACATGCTTCTCATATACAAATTGTCTGGACTTTAAAAGAGACTTTGACCTCTGAGTTTGTTTCGGTGTTTCTTCTCAGAGTAGTCAGTTAGGAAATACCGGCCTCATCTAGCTAAACTAAACACGCAAAAAAACATGACGTGTAAAAGTGTTATTTATAACCAATTTACAGAATAAATATTTCATTTCATTTCATTTCATTTCATACAACGAATCCACATATGAAGAGTAGAAAGTCCATATTTATAAACATTTTCTCGTACAGGTCTTGAAAATACTTCTGACAGCTTGTTCATCTCAGTCGGCTTAGCAAGGCAAATATTGCAGGCAGATGCAGATGAAGTATCAGTTATAACAGTAGCCACTTTTCCGTCGATCATTGTCATATGAAGGTCGTGATTAATCTCCAGCCCGGCACACTTTGTAGGACCAATATTATCTATTTCTTCTTTCAAAGAGCTTCTTCTTGCTTGATATATTCTGCTGTCTCTTTACATAATTCAATTTTAATAAGCCTACAGTAATAGGTTGAAGAAGGTGTTGGGTTTTCCCATGTGGTGATATTATTAGAAACTAATTTAAGAGGGACAAGACTTGACATAAATATCGTTGAATCACTGAAGTTTAAATCTTCACTTCTTTGCTTGTAGGTGCTTTGTGAAGAAGCTCCATCGAAACCCCATTTACTGATTAACTTCAATCCTTCATTTGACGTATCAACTTGGGTACCAGTAATCTGAAGAATCTTCTGGACTGTCAGATCCATTAGGGCTTGAATCTTCACTTTAGTTCCTCTCTCAGTCATTTCTAAATCGCTTGGATCTCATCTTTTCTTAGCTTCAAGGAATTTTTGATACGATGGTAAAACTGGAACTTCACTATCTATCAGCAGGCACTTTCCTTAAACACAAATATTTCCACTTTGACAAATTCAAAGATGTATAAAGACCTAGAGCGCGATCTTCGTCTAATGATTTTTGCTTACTTTCTTTTTAAACAAAGCGGTTTAAAAATTCGCAACACTATCAGGGTTTTTCGTTATGTGATCAATAATATTAGCTAAGTCATTCTTCTTTTCTGTCTTAAGTCTTGTGACTAATGCGAAAGTGAGTTCTTTCGGTGAGTATTCCAGAAGAGACCCTGAACGTCCTTTCTTCTGTTTGTTGCCGAGGTCGACAAACGGTTTCCTAATCTGAACTAAATCCGTAGATGTGCCCACAGTTGATGTAGACGGAATCACAGCTGCTACAGTGTCGATATCAACGGAAGTACCCGTAATGTCTGACGATATGTTTTCGATAACTTCATCTTGAGCTAGAAAAACTCTGATAAATTCACTGTAGTGCAATTTGGCCAACTGATGTTTGCCCATCTGCGACTCATATTACTAATATATTTTTTTTAAAAGGTCTTAATTATTTATGAATCTTCTGAACATATTTCAACTGGGATGCACACAATAATAGCTTCATAGAGTCGTGTCCAATTTTTCATGTCTCCTTCAACACGAAGTAACATAAAAATATCTAAATTCGTAACAAATGCAGCCATAACTAAACTCACAAAACTTTCACACAGCACAGATAGTGATGTTGCTTCCTCAAGGGTTGAGAAACAAGTTAATTGTTACCTCCACATATTTATAACAAACACAAGTTCGCAAGTAGTGACTGACATAATTAGTACCGCTGCGTTCAACAACCAATCAGCGTCGTTGATATTACCCCTACCACCCTTTGGTGGTGGGGGTTAATTATTATTTTATCAAAGTAATAGTTTTAGTCATTTAGGTATAGATAGTCATCGTCAGCACATGACTGTCTTCAACTACAGTAGAAAACATATTAAAAAAAATATGTAATTTTATTATTGTCTTGTAAATGAAATGCCTACCAAATGCCAAAATTATTCTTTTAATTCTTATTGTATTGAAAAAAAAAAAGTTCTTCTTAATTGTAAAACTCGTTAATAGCCATTAGAAAATACAACATGAAAATTTGAAACTTTGAATCATCGTAGGCGCCAAGGCCGCAGGGATATGCAAGCAAATTATATGTGGTCTTATTAAGGGCAACAAATACTTACTAGAATATAAGGTTTGGTTGTTATACTTTGTAACTAGCCGGAAAAAAAAAAATAGATTTTCTCCCATACATTTCTTTTTTCAATATTTTTTTTTGACGTGAAGGAGCAATTTTATCGAAAAATTGTAATAATAAATATTAATCAACGTTATATATACTATTCGATACCATTTTTTGTTTAGTGAAATAACCATTTTCGATCGAAAGTATACTATAAAAAAGTATACTATAATAATAAAAAGTATACTATAACCAGCTCAGGAGTATGAAAAATAATTGTACCAAGTTTAGTTTAAATCCGTCGAGTAGTTTTTGTTTCTATAACGGTTATACAGACAGACAGACAAAAATTTTACTGATTGCTGTTTTGGCATCAGTATCTATCCCTAATCACCCCCTGATAGTTATTTTGGAACTATATTTCATGTACAGAATTGACCTTTCTACAGATTTATTATAAGTATAGATATAGATAACTCTGTTTTTTTTTACTATGCTTCGAAATGACATTAACAGACCGGCCGGCCGGTCGGCCGTAGATTAACTATTATGTAATTCGAACCGTAGTACGACCTTACTACGATTCGAATTCAAAGTCATATTACTTGCATTTAAAATAAAATCCTCTTACGAACTAAAATAGCATTTTTTCGTTTTTTTTTTTTTATGAAAATGCACTAGTATTGTATCTTTCCAAAACCACCATTAAACAAGCTATTTTTTAAGTTTGTTGTGCAAATCTGCCACATACATTTTTTTTTAACCACTGTAGGTCAAAGTTAAGTGATAAGAAAATTGTTCTATGAAAATTTAAACTAAAAATTGTATTTCTTGAGACCATTATTGTTTTTGATAGAAAAAAGACTTAACAATGAGTAAACTATTCACGAATAATTTGATGTAAAAAAAACTAGAAAAGGAAGTTTTCATTACGAGATGCTTAAAAATCTGTTTCAAGGTAGAGATTTTTCGATATTTCGGATAATTTTATAAAACTGTAAATCTGTAAGATTTTGCTGAACATATATTGTGATGTTTTGGTAGGTATTGATCCAAGCTACCACCCCCTGCAGTATGTCGTGCTATTTACTGGACACCCTGTATAGTAAGTACTGCAACTTTATTAATTTACAAATAACCGTGTATAGGGTTATAATAGGTTTAGTTTAATTATTATTCTAATTCGTTGATTAATGTCACATTGTGTAGACTATAATCATAATTTAAAATATTGCCAACGATTTAATAATATCATACTCCGTTGCGTAATTTAATTATTTTGTGTTCCGATGGCAACTAAATCTTTGAATTTAGAAGAATAGTTATTTTGTAGCATTATTTTGGTATGAAATGTTATATTATAAACAAACTTTTTTATTTCATTAGAAATTGCACGTGCATAAAATCTGCCTAGACTTTTTGATTCTATGATAAGAACTTTAAGACAGTGTAAATAAATACATTTTGATGATATTTTCTGTGAATTTTTTTGTTAATTTCTGTATGAACCTTAAAATGTAATGTCATTTTAAATTTTCGAAAAGTCTATTACAAATAAATGAATTAAACTAAATTGAATTGTTTTTTTTCTACAACTGATCATCCAAAAATTGTTCTCGAGTAGATTTTCACTAAGTGTTTATCATTTCACACTGAGATCATAGCCGACAGTTTCGCGTCAAACAAAAGTTTTTTACTATAAGTAGAGATAAGATTTAGATATTATTAGGTGGACCCCTTCGCTTTACCTCATTTGCCTTTGGACCACTACCTTTGAGACAATGTGTATACAGCAACACAACATTACTCTGCTTCTGGGACAGTCTGGTAAAAATAATATTTCACAAGTAGAGTAGCCTACATTTTTTTTTCAATCCTTTCACTCTCACTGGTGCCAACGCGTATTTTCTTCCAGGAACCGATAGAGCCTGGCTTGTTGAAAATATTTCTGTAATAATTGAATAAATTAAGCTGTATTTTCTTTTGGAAATTATATATTGGTTTTATTACTTGAAAAGCTTCCGAATTTTATAGTGGCGTAGGAATCGAATTCTTATTGTATTTGTAAACAAACACTTGCCTTATGCAATGCCGGCAACGCGCCTGTCGCGTTGATTATAGTAGGTATCAAGTAACGAATAGTAATGTGAGGGTTTTTTTTTTGTACTAAACTCCAGCCTTACGTGCTGTCGGCGCGTCGTGTTCCACGCGCGCCTCAAAGAGCTGTCAGGACCAGTGACTCCCGTCACTGGTCCTGACAGGGTATAGGGAATAGGGTCCCCCCCTATAAGGCCATTCCCTGCCGGGGTTGTGGTAATGTTCCAACGAGATACCGCGGCCCCGGAACTTTGGGGCAGCTGAAGGAACAGGGTGGGGTTTTAGTCAGTAGAAGTCTGACACTCCCTTCCGCTCAACTCGGAGCGGGAGAAGTCATACGATGATTTTCCCAACCAGAAAAAAAAAGCCTTACGTGCTGAAGATTATGGACTTGTCCTCTCTCCAGCCGTTTATGAACCACCTAACGGTAAGCTGATCCTGCACGACATGCCTCGAACATTTTTATTAGAATGACACGTTGTTCGTGAAAACTCGTTATATTTACGATCAAATTAAAGGTGTGATAAATAAATGGATAAAACGAATATTACAACTATTAAAAGTATTAAACCGAATACAAGGAACAACTCCGAAACATTCGCGATAATCAAAGGTAATAAAATACCTTAAAAATATTTTGTAATTTTTTCGCAAACTTATTTTATGACCCTTCTATTAAGCCGTCCTATTGTTTGACCAGATTGTCAGACGTTTCCACTAAATAACAATGTTACACTTAGTTAATGAACTTATCTTTATTGCAGTTGAAAGAGTTGCGTTACCAATATACAAAAAAAACCGTGATAAAAAAAAAACTGTTTTTATTGAAATAGCACAAATACTATTTGAACCAATACTTGGCGCAGTTCATACAATATTATCAGAGCTTTTTGTTTATTGGTAGCACACTTCATGCAACTGTAATAAAGATAAGTTCATTATCTAAGTGTAGCATTGTTATTCAGTGAGAACTGGGAACGTCTGAAAATCTGGTTAAACAATAGGACGGGTTCACTAATGTCTCCAAAACACAGTTGACAGATTTTTAATTTACAACCAACGTTTCTATACTTACCTACTATTTAGGTATTTCACAAACAACTTATTCCGCAAATGTTTTATTTTATAAACACTCGTATTACAAACATTTATTTAGCAACTAGCTTTTGCCCGCGACTTTGTCCGCGTGGAATAGTTACTTTGGGCTAACGTTAAATTAAACCCCGATTTTGAAGCATTCTTCATTGGCGCTCCGCTCCTATTGGCCTTAGCGTAATGATATATAGCCTATAGCCTTTCTATATAAATTGACTATTTAATTAAAAATTAAATATTTTTTCAATTCGAACCAGTAGTTCCTGAGATTATCGCGTTCAAACAAACAAACAAACTGTTCAGCCTTATATTATTAGTATAGATAGCTGTTGCCCGCGACTTCGTCCGCGTTTCCGTCGTTTTTCGTAAAAAATAGTCTATGTCCTTCCTCACGGTTCAGTGATTTTGATGTAACAGACAGATTAACTTTCGTAATTTAGTAGGGAAATATAATATGTCAGTCTATAATACTGTTGAAAAATATCGCAATGCGGAACCGCACAATATTATTGTTAATAGCTGTGCCCGCGACTCCGTCAGCGTGTAACTCCTTATGTGTTATTAAGTTAATGTATTGGTAATATTGTTTAAATCACGTTCACATGAGGCTTAAGTACCTATAGAACGAAAATACTTCAGCGCAAAGCTTCCGGGTAAACTATGTTGAAAGTTGACCCGTCCGGCACGTGAACATAAAGATTTCTAGAACTGCTAACCCGGGAAAGAGCGACGTACAGACGCCAGCACATGAAGCTACCCGAAACTGTCAAATTTTCCCAATCAACCTTGAACCTAATTTCTTTAACAATAAAGTTAAAAATCTATTAAAGGAATTTGACAGATTGTTGTAGCTTGATGTGCTGGCGTCTGTACAACTGACCATGCGAGAAACAACTGACACCGAGATCTACTCCAGCAACACGAAAAGTCTGCCCTTGAACCTTATTAATTGTCATTGCATAACACACCGATACTGGGAATTGCGTTCTTTTAAATTCGAATGGAAAATTATTTGGTATTATGGGAATTCTGGGAATAAAGACGGTTTCTCCTGCACCGCAACCTGTTAAAATTTGCGCCTCGATTATATTTTGTTGCAACTGGGTGAAAATAAAACTAATATAAAAAAAGTGAACGTAAATTAGCCAAAACTTACCTATCGTTATACTAAAATAACTAATACCTATCGCTCTGAATGTCTATTCGGATCAACCATACTTTTCCTATCTCAATGGGATCAACAGGCAAAAATTGTATGTTGTTTTTTTTTTTGGGATTTTATGACCTGGTAACTGGACCTTTAGGTCAAATCTTATTTTAAAAAATTGTATGAAGCCCGCACTTTTTTTTTTAGATAGGGCCTCTCGTAGTTCAGCACACTAAGGCTGGTCACTACTCAACCGCGAACCTCGCGCTCGGACACCCCGTCTTTTTAGGGTTCCGTAGCCGAATGGCAAAACACGGAACCCTTATAGTTTCGATATGTCTGTCCGTCTGTCCGTCCGTCTGTCCGTCCGTCCGTCCGTATGTCACAGCCATTTTATTCCGAAACTACTAAGACTATACATGTGAAACTTAGTAGGTAGATGTATTCTATGAACAGCTTTCCGATTTTAAAAGACAAACATTAAAAAATATTTAAAATAAAGGGGGATCCCCATACATGGAACTAAAACTGAAATTTTTTTTTTCATGAAGCCTATGCGTGTGTGGTACTTATAGACAGGTCTTTAAAAATGATATAAGGGTTTCTAAAGCCACTTTTTCATAAAGTCAATCGTTTAAAAGATATAAGCTTCCAAAGTGGTAAAATGTCCCCCCCTCCCTCTAACTTCTATAATAATGGAGTGAAAAATCTAAAAAAAATATATATGTCTGTAGATCCTAATGTAAACTTTCAACCAAAATTGGTTTGAACGAAATCGGGTAAGCAGTTTTGAGATACAGCATATTTTCTAAAACCGCAAATATAACTTTGTAATTCATACAAACACTATGAACAACAAAGTTATCTAGCGTAGTTGTAAAAATGCAAATAAGCTGGTTTCTAGAAATTTTAAAGGTTTTTAGGAACCCTTCTTGGGCGAGTCTGGCTCGCACTTGGCCAATCGAGACGCGTCGAGCGCGGCGACCGATTCTCAAAAATAATCCTTATAGCATGATTCAGTATTCACGCGCGATGGCTTATTATTAATTAGCGTATTTCATGCATAACTTTGGTGTTTCTATACCGATTTATATGATTCTGTTTTATGGAATAGTTAATAATGTTAACTTTTTCAATTAGGGGTGACTGAGAGTGTTATAAACGTAAGAGTAGACAAATATTATAATCAGAAAGCTTCGAACTGCTAAGCTATCGGGAGTTACACGTGTTATTGTGAGTCAACCATAAAAGATAGACATATGCTGTCGTGGGATATTTTTTATATAATTTTAAGGAGAACATTTCCGTCATAAATGATTTCTGTGTAGCTTTAACCATTAAGGTTGCACACGCGACGGAAGCTTAAAAAATGGAGTAACTTCTCCCGTTTTTCCAACATTTCCCTTCACTGCTCTGCTCCTATTGATTGTAGCGTGATAAAAAGTATACTATAACCTGCTCAGGAGTATGAATATTAATTGTACCAAGTTTCGTTAAAATCCGTCCAGTAGTTTTTGTTTCTATAACGGTTATACAGACAGACAGACAGACAGACAGACAAAAATTTTACTGATTGCATTTTTGGTATCAGTATCGATCCCTAATCACCCCCTGATAGTTATTTTGTAAATATATTTAATGTACAGAATTGACCTCTCTACAGATTTATTATAAGTATAGATTAATGCTTCTCTTTACAAATGTTTCGCATTATATTTAATCATCGCATTACATGTATTCCAAATTATTATAAATGTTTGTGGAAAGTTGATAATAATTTAATATAGCAATTACATTATTACATTTTCTAAACCAAACAGAAAATGTGAGTACGCAATAACTTCTTGTCAACAATAATAATTCATTAGAGCTCACGCTGCCAGTGCCCATTGAAGAAACATATCTCAAACTATCATTGAGAGTAGCACGCGCATGTGTGTGTAAAATACGCTTCGTGCATCCTATTGGTCAGAATACATGTACTGAGCGATCGAGTTGCGAGCCGTGCTATGCGATTATAGCCTTAAAGGTGAGCATGCGGAAGTTTGGTCGATAGTACAGTCGGCCAAGAAAGTGGTGTACCACCCTAAGGTTGAATATCGCTTGCAGATTCATAGGTGATAAAGATTAGTTTCGCTTGCAGATCGATCTGACAACTTCTATTGCTGTCTTTATCTGATTATTGATAACGACTATTACTGTTTGTAACGTGACAGCTGTTCTTAGTTTGAACTTGATGGAACCAATGACGTCGTAAAATCAACGGCGGGGGGCTGTAGATTTTGATGACAAAATTGTATCTACAAATTCAGAATTGTAATCAACAAGTTACATAAAATTGTAAAGGCACAAGGCGAGTCCACAAACCTACAATTTCTGTAAACTTGTAATTACAATATCAATAAAAAACAAGCTAAAAATAGATTTATCCTTTTATTAAATTTCTACAATCAATTTTAAAATACTTATAACAAACAAAAACATAGCATATATAGTAATATTTAGAAGATATTGAAAATTTTTAAAAATTAGAAACGGGTGTAACCGCCGTTGGCCTCTATAACCTCTAAAAGACGAGACCTCATTGAACCAACAAGCCGTGAGCAAATATCGGTTCCCCGCATTTCCTCCCAGATATAATTACAGTGACTAATAAGAGCTTGTTTGGTTCTTTCATTTTGATGCGACCATCGTTGGACCATAAGGCCCCAAAGATTTTCTATCGGGTTGAGGTCCGGCGATCTTGAGGGCCACTGAATTACCCTTACGTCAGTGTGTGAACGAAACCAGGCTCTTACGATCCTCGCATTATGAATTGAACAATTATCTTGAACAAAATCAAATTGTGGCACTTCGTTCTCCGGGTAAACATTACGGACTGTCGGTAGCATTGCATTCTGAAGCACGTCGATATAATTTACAGCCGTCGCTCGAGGAGGTAGAGAACACAATTCTCCTACACCATCCGTACTCATCCAGCCCCAAATATTTACGGAAATTCGACCTGATTCTCTATTTGGGATTACATGATCATCTTTATACCGTGTTGAATTATATCGCCAAAGGTGAAGACGTCGATGCTGACTGGATTTAAACGTTTTTTCATCACAAAACACTGTATTAGACCAATCAAACTCTAAGTGCTCTCTGGCGAAGTTCAGACGAGCAAGTCTGTGAGCATCCGTCAAATATATTTTCTTGGCGTAATGCCTGTGGTGCAACCCCATGTAATGTACATGATTCCTTATTGTTTGGGCACTCACATCGAACATCTCCGCAAAATGTTTTGTGGGCTTAAAACCATTGATTTCATATTCCCGTCTCATGAATTCTCTATCGTTATTGGAGAGTGCAGGCCGGCGACCACTTCTTCTGTGATCCAACAAACTTCCCTCCTCTCCTTCACGACGAATCCAAAAGCGGACAGAACGCCTCGATATATTCAAATTCCGGGATATCGCACTGATACTGCTTCCCTCATTAAATTGGGCAATTATTTGTGCTCTTTCGGCAATGGTCAAGTTGGCAGGCATTGAGATGATTTTATATGCAGTTGATTGAAAAATAACACGGAAAATATATCGATTTTTTGCATATATTTGACAAAATGTCAATTGTCAGTTTTCTTTTTCAAATGGAATTCGGTTGTCTAAATAGTTTTTATTACTTTTGTTTGGAAACATTTCAATTGCTTTGTAGAAACTAATGTCCTTTTCATTTATACTAAAGGTTAAAATGTCATGTACTTATATGTGACATATGACGTATGAATACTAAATACATAGGTTTACGTCATGATAATGTTGTCTCTTTCAGTAATATCTTTTTATAACGAACCTTGTTGTAATTTTCGATGACCGGGAAACTAAATCAAAACTGGTACACCACTTTCTTGGCCGACCGTACCTGTATCTATAATTTCTAATTTGATTGATTTAAACATATTAATTTGTAAAAATAAAATATATTACATTTTTCTGATAAAAAAACAAATTTAGAAAAAAACGACGGTACCAAGTATTTTTTCACGTTTTTTTTTTCAATTTACATCTCTACCTTTGCCCCATCTAGTCGAGGACATTAAGTAAATCAATTGTATTGTATACCTTGGCAATAGAGATGGTCTGCTGTTCCATAGCCTCGTGGATAGCGACCTGGTCGACGAGATCCATCTTGTCGAACTCATCGATGCAACACACGCCGTTGTCAGCCAACATCAGTGCGCCTGCTTCTATTACGAAGTCGAAAGACTCTTCGTCCTGTAAAACGGCATTCAGAACTAAAGTGGACCATTTAAAATAGAATTCTCTTTTGGCGCATAAAAAGATTTCATTGCCCGACTTGTAACTGTGTATAAAAGCTGAAGTATGTTCCAGCATCATCATTAGTATTTAGTTATTTTAGGAGTCGTCAATTTGCCTCGTTCCGCATGTGTGCGAGGGAATATGAGGTGGTTTTAGCCAGTCTGATAGACATAAGGATTTACTGAATCCTGTCTGCACTACTGGCAAATTGTGTAGATATTTCTATTGGTTTAGTAGCTGATGGGAAAATTGTTTGCCATTACATAAATCTTAAACTTAACAGGAGACATTTTCAAGTTCTTCAGAATTCTGCCAACTGGTTAAAATTGGTTAAACTGGTGGTGGATGGTTAAAACTTAAAAAGGGTTTTCGGATGAGCCGGCTCCTGACTTAGATCTCGCCAAATGGTAAGCGATAGATGAGTAGGGATGAAACGATACGAGTAAATACATGTAATTACTCGATACTTTTCTTTCGATACCAAGTACTTTTGTACTCGATACTTGACAACCGAGTAACAAGTAGTATCGGGAAGTAAGTACTTGTATCGATAGGTCGGTCGGTCACTCACTCACTGATTTAATTTTTGTTTCGCGAACGCATTTTTTCTACTGCTCAGTTGGCAGCCTTGAGTATAGTAGGTAAGTAGGTAGAATCTGTGTTTTTTCATCATTAATTCATGCAGACGGTCGGTCTGTCACTACATTCCTTCATCGCATGGCGGTTGTTTATTCCTTTTTATTAAATTAATACTTAACTGGATTTAAATTGTAATAGCAATATTTAGCAAATATATTATTTGATAATATATAATTTGATAACAGGACCACAAAAGTCTGAGGTGAGGAATGTGAAATTTGTGGAAAAAAGGAAATTTAGAAATGCTTTAAAGACGTATTGTGGCAATGCTTCCACCAGAAATCGATTACTCAGAAAACATCTAGAAAAAATATTTTTTCTAGGGAGCATGTTGATTACAGATTTTTTAATATTTGGTGTATTTTATTTTAAAAAATACTTTCCATGTCCTAACACTGCTGTTCTTATTTGCCTCTTATACTTCCGACGGAAAAATTGACCGATACAAGTAGGTATCGATACTTTTCATTCGATACCGAGTAGGTATCGATACTTTTCATTCGATACCGAGTAGGTATCGATACCCCGTGACTGATACGGTATCGAGTAAAAGTATCGATACCCAGATGGTATCGTTTCATCCCTATAGATGAGGTCTACGATAAGTATATTTATTTATTAGTGAACCCAGACGATGCCTGATATACCTTCACGACAGCCGCGGTGAGACCAGCAGCAGAGGAGGCTTTCCCGCTCGTGTAGACGGCGCGCGGCGTTATCTCGCTCACTTGTTTCAGCAGCTGAGACTTGGCGGTACTCGGGTCGCCGACTATGCACACGTTTATGTCGCCTCGGAGGGTAGTGCCTGGTTGGTTTTATAGAAATAAATACTTATACAAAAACTGCGAAATAGGCTCACAAGTTTTCAATGAAATTTAATAAAGATGTAAATTTTTAGGTAAAATTATCGTAAGTGTTCCGTAGAAAACACCAAATTAAATCTTCATTAATCGTCAAGACTGTAATTTTCATGCGATTTTGGATATTTTTTTTTTGTTGACAGGCTCGCGTTTATCTTACCTGATGGTAAGTGATGATGTGGTCGAAGATGAAACACGCTTGCCTAGAAGGTGCCTAATAGGTTAATAATATAACGATTCCCGCTAACGAAAATGTGCTCGAAAGATTCCCGAATTCCAATTCGGTGATGCATGCGCATGTTTTGGGGAAACTATGCATGGAAAGGTTCCTAACCGTGTGTGGCCAGATAAGCACTAGTTTTAATAGTTGATACACGATAGCATTTCTTAGCTTTGACACAATATTATGAAAGAAATTTACCTTCAACAGTAGTCTTAGCAACTCCACCAAACAACATAAGTAGTATGCCTCGCTTCACCTCATTGTTTCCGTGAATGCTCGGGAACAGGCTCGTGATCAGATTGTTGTACAGATTGCGGTCGCGAGACATTTCGTATACCTGGGAACAGTCGAGTTTTTTTTTATTACTTATAAGCTCACTCTTGACCTCAATCTCGTCTGGTGGTAAGCGATAGATGAGGTCTAAGATGGTACGAGTGAGCCCAGAAGATGCTTTGGTTAGAAGTGTATGTATTTGGAAGCAAAGTTGACATTTATTAACTTCAATCCTCGAAATAGCTAAAATGATTAGTATTTTCAAAATATGTAATGCAATTAAGACTCATTAAGAATTTATAATATTTTTCTGTGTAATTGATTAATTTACAAAAAGCAATTTTACTTGTAATAATACTATACTATTTAGTTTAGATAATCATGTCTATAAGGTGCTTAAGTCAATATCATGTTAATGGTTATAGAATCAGGACAACTAGTTATATCATTTACATGGTATTCAGCTGACTTACTAAGTACTTGTGGAGCTTAGTACTTTAAGGACGCATTTACGTTTATCACTCGCTCAATTTTAGGTATTCTAGTAGCAACACAACAACATTGCGCGCACACACACTTACAAACCATTGTTCGCCCGATTTTATACATTACTTAACTAATATTGATACTTGAAGGTAATATTATATTTTCTTTAATATTGTTTGATCATAATAAGTTGTAACTTATTGTTTACAAAGGGTTACATGCTTATTGATTAGATGTTAGTTTATTAATGTGTTTGATGCCCGATTAGGAGTACTAGGGGACTTTGGAAATAAAATACTCATATGTGATAAAAAAATTAATAAAAAATATAGAAAAGTTTCGTCATGCCTGTCTGTCTGTCTGTTTGTCCATCCGTCTGTATGTCACAGCCATTTTCAACCGACGAAAAACACGGAGGAGGTTATCAATTCGACGCGTATATTTTTTTTTATGTTTGATCACCGATTACTCGAAGACGGCTGAATTAATTTGGAAAATTCTTTTTTTGTTTGAAAGGGTATACTTCGAAATTGGTCCCATTGTCACCAAGTCAGGAGCTGATAATGGGATCTTGGAGTAATCGAGGAAACTCTTCAAATATTATAGGCACACCTACAGTGATTTGAGTATTTTTTATAGTAACTTGTGTAGTTGCATTTGAAAAGCACCATTTGTGAAGTGGATCTGATGATGAAGACCACAGATGGCCACTGGAACTACTCAATATATAAGTAGGAATAAGAAGTATTTCATGGGTTCCGCTTCGATTACTTGAATATGGTTATTAAGCACAATATGCTCGTCACAATGCATATGATGAAGTGAAGCTGATGGTGAAGTACCAGGAGAACTCCTCAACAATTAACGGCCCAGCATTGGGAAAAGCAATATTTTGTCTACTTTCTAACTAATTTCGGAAGTCGGACACCGCCTACCTACCGAAATTAAAGTTATTTTTCACTTTGCAGTGTTTTTTGGAAGTCGGTTTAATTTTTTTGGTAATATTTTTTATATTCCGAAACTATTAGGACTATACATGTGAAACTTGGTAGGTAGATGTATTCTGTGAACCGCTTTCTGATTTTAAGAAAAAAAGTTAAAAAAATATAAAAAAAATATTTTCAGTTTCAGTTCCATGTACCCCACATGGAACTGAAACTGAAAATATATATTTTTTCATGAATCTTATGCGTGTGTGGTATTAATAGAGAGGTCTTTAAAAATGGCATACGGGTTTCTAAAACCACTTTTTCATAAAGTTAATCGTTTAAAAGATATACACTTCCAAAGATGTAAAATGTGTCCTCCCTCTTACTTCTATAATAATGGAGTCAAAAAATATATGCTATGATCCTTAATATAAACTTTCAACCAAAATTGGTTTGAACGAGATCGGGTTGGCAGTTTTTGAGATACAGCATATTTTCTAAAACCGCAAATAAAACTTTGTAATTCATACAAACACTATGAAAAACAAAGTTATTTGGTGTAGTTACTACGGAACGCTTCATGGGCGAGTCTGACTCGCACTTGGCCATTTTTTTAGTTTTTGTACGAACTGAACATTTTGTCATATTGAACCGTATGAAGTAAGCCCATCAAAAAACTGTTGTATATCGTTGAGGAATTCCCTCGACTGTCTATGGTCTCCATCATCAGACCTGTAATGGCACTTATAACCCATATGGGTGGAAAGTTCTCATCAATATAAATTAATTAAGTCCAAACACAAGGTAGCTACTGTAAACCGTTGAGGAGTTCCCTTAACTGTCCTTCGTCTTCATCATCAGACCTCTAATGACAGTCACAAACTATCTAGGTGTAAAGTTCTGGTCAATTCAAATTAATCAAGTCCAAACAAATGGTTACTGCTGTAAATCGTTGAGGAGTTCCCTCGACTGTCAGGAGTCAATCTGATGAAAGGCTCCATCATCAGATCAACTCTAGACCTTCCTTAATTTGTAGTACTTTAAGATACTTAATGAAAAAAGAACATTTATCCGGTCGAATTGCGAAACCTCCTTATTTCAAGTCGGTTAAAAAAAAATTGTTGTTTCATGCTAGGTTCAGTAACCAATATCCATCCAATTCTAAAAATAAGTATGGTTCTCGTTCTTACTTTTGTTTCGGTACGAAAAAGTATCAACGTATTCTAGTCACAGTATACAAGACGCCACTGTCTTTATTATAGGTTTCGACGTATTTATTTTTTCGAGGAAAGCGATACACCCCTGCGTTCACGAGAGCGTCTGAGCGCAGAATGACGGTCGGCGGAGCCGTGCGTTCGGTAGAAAAATGTATGAAGAAATTTGAGACCGATTTTATTTTTCTCATAAATCATAAAGTTTTTTATGTATGTTCAAAATAATTAGCTTAACGTATAGATAAATACATAGGCTATAATTTCTTGTTATTTTGAAGTAAGAATATGCTCCAGATTTGGCTTACAGGTACATATTCAGACCCCATTTTTTGTAATTTTCTACGATTATTGCGGCGATAAAAACGTATTTGTGTGAAAAAGATGTATAGGACTGTGTAATTATAATGCATTCAATGTGGAGATGAATAAATTATCTTGAAATTAATACCATAACATTGTCAAAATTTTAACTCCTTATGTATCAAAATGGTACCAGAAAAACATTGATATTTGCGAGAAAACGTAAATGCGTCCTTAAGCAGAAGTGGTTAGTAGCACTTCTCTACATTTATTGTGCACTCAGCCATGGTGTGGAACTCTTTGCTGGCTTTTGTGTTACCTGCCACATAAGACTCATCAGCCTATAAAGCTTGAGTACAAGGCATCTTAACGGGACTCACATGTTCCATTGTAAAACTCATTAATTGCTTACCATCAAGTGTGACTGAAGTTACGAGCGAGCTTATATAATTATAATAAGAAAGAACTTACTTTGTCCCACTCTTTGTCAGTCATTTGCTTCCTCATGTCCTCAGTGGTAAGATCGTCAGTCGCCATATCAGCAGTTCCAAACCTTCGAGAGATTGCTTGCACACTGCATGCTAAGAAGGCTGTTCTGTTAACAAGGTTATAATTTTTAATGAATTTATTTATTTATTCAGATTAAATTATAAGTGCACAGGCTGGTAGTGAAATAACTTTTTAAAGAAGAAATATTGTTATGAAAATAAGGGTATATAAAACTTTTAGATGGAGCCCTAGAGGGTCATTCTTAATAAAATTGAAGTATTATTGCAATATAAGTAATACCCCCAAAGTTTGTGCTTAATTTCGAACCCCTACACAATAAGGTGCTCCACCTAAGCAGGGCACACGTTGACCGTTTGCTCCACCGTGTCCTCCGGGTAGTCCTCACAGTGGCGACACCCGGGCGTGTCCTCCAGCTGTATCCGAAACAGGTACCTCCCGAAACAGCCATGTCCGGTCAGTACCTGCGTCAGGCGGAAGGTAAGGACACCAAGGCGTCTCTCAAGCCACTCCTCAAAGAGGGTACTTATCGCCACGATTGTGGCGTGCCCAGGGTGTAAATAACTAAGTTATGGATTTATAATTGTTGCCATACTGCAACATTAAATATTATTTAATATAAAATACATTTCATTTTATTTTGAACAGATAGGTACATTCAGTAGTTTTTCATCCCAACTGGCCAAAGATAATGGAGCAAAATATTTGAAGGTCAGACTCGGAAGTCATCTTTCAATAAGGTATATGTCAGTATAATGTAAAATATATGCATAACACAATGCATGTTTGTAATGTAAGTTTGGCAGGCTTGCATTAAACAACTCGAGTAACAATCAGTATAAAATTTCATGGCTTAAGCACCATATTGATAGCATTCTTAAATGAGCCTTTACTGATTTATGAGCACATTTAGTGCCACAATTGAATAATCTTGATTCCTGATAAGAAACTACTGTAAACTTTGTTAAATGAATTTCCAATTACATCATTCATAACTTAAAGAGTTATTGAAGCATTGCACAATCAAAACTTTTTTATTGTGGTTATTTTTGTTCTTGTTGTGGTCTTAACACAATCAAACAGTAGCAGCACTTTCTAAAGGTATGTTTTTAAGTGAATAATAGTTCCATGTGTTTTGGGGTTCTAAATTCAAAGACAGACAGATAAGTTATTTCCATATACTTTCCTGATTGCCATAAAAAATAACTGTCCAACTGGGAGATTAAAACCAGATCAACTGTACTGAATAACTGTAGGTTATTAAACCCACTACATTTACAACTCATATTAAGACTTACTTATAATGCAACTCCCTGACCCCCAAAGCCTTTAGTCCCTTGATACCCTCCATTTGTCCTTCATTTCCTTGTCTTGTCCTGGTCGTCAGCTCAGCCTTAGCTCCCGGTAAAGACAGGGAGCCTACATCTGGCACGACAATGAGGGTTCCAGTGAAGTCATAACGGTCACCAGCCTGAAAGTTAAACAGGAAATGATAGGAAACATTGATGTTGTTATGTTTTTATATTTATATTATACATGGATTTATGTTATTCGTAATTTCGTCGTGCACCGTAAGCGGCATCATAGCTGAGTGGATAGTACTTTCGCGTTACTAATTGAAGTAGCCTGAGATCAACATTTCTCTTGTAGAGGGAGGACCTATGTATGGTCATAAGTCATAAATAATATTGTGAGCTAAATCTACCGACATAGTGGAAATATAATATAAGCATTCCATAAAATTGCAGTGATTGTGTTTTAACAAACATAAGTGTCTTCCAAATAGGGGTGAGTCTTAGTTGCAATGAGCTTAACATCCAAATTGTGCATCATAGTTAGGTACTTATCGATTCCTTGTATCATTGTTGTAGCCTCTCGCAACACCCTTTAAGTTTGGACTTGGACCTTGAGTATCTAAGCAAGCCAAATCAATGAAACTAGTACCCTGATCACGAGCTAGCAGGCAAAGGTGTTGGCAGGGTTCACCACACAATAAAACCCTCCTGGGGTCCAACTTAGTATAGGTTTAGGTTAAGTTTATCAATATATTTATGAAGTTGTTTGAAATGTGTTTAGTTTTATTCATGCACGTAAAACCCATAACAATGTGTGTGATGTAACAAAACTTTTGAGCTTCTGTGAATATCCAGTAACATAGTGTAAGTTTAATGTTAATGTTTCTGAATCTATCAATATAATCAAAACTAGTATTTGCGTGTTGCGCGAGGTGCAAGCACCTAGCGTGATTGTGAAAAAAAAAAAAATGGGGGTGGGTTATGGGGGGGGGGGTTGCAGAAGTATTTGGGGGGGATAGAAGTATTTTGACTAAAGCATTGCCCCTCTAAATGAATCTGAAAAAAAAATGTTGCAAGTCTCTTAATTTCCGAGATCCGCCTAAAGGGGGTGAGAAGGGGGGTGGGGGGGCGACTTTGATAAATGGTTTTTACTTTACCGAGCCTCCTCTATACGAATCCGTAAAAAAAAATACGGGTCTCGTAGTTTCCGAGATACGATAGGGAGGGGGGAGAGGGGGGGAGGGGAGGTTTGGCACTTTTCCCGTAGGTTTGAGAGTTACTTGTTTACGAATCTGTCAAAATATACCCACCTCCCCATCCACCATCAGGGAGAACAATTATGTCAATGAGTCAGTGAGTCAGTCAGTGGTAATTTAGCTTTATATAGTACTAGGGACCCGCCCCGGCTTCGCACGGGTGCAATGTTTATATTAAATATAGGCAGCGTTCGCGAGAATCGTTAACATACGGCAGTTTTTTCGACGCCTTACTCCACAATTTTCACTACCACGAAAAATCCTATCTATTTTCCGGGATAAAATATAGCCTATACGGATTCGGAAGAATTCCTCTAAGTAATGGTAAAAGAAATTTTGAAATCGGTCCAGTAGTTTTTGAGCCTATTCAATACAAACATACAAAAATACAAAAATACAAAGGTTTCCTCTTTATAATATTAGTATAGATAACTAGTATTTGCGTGTTGCGCGAGGTGCAAGCACCTCGCGTGCTTGTGAAAAAAAATTGGGGCGGGGTGATGGGGGGGTTTAGTATTTGCGTGTTGCGCGAGGTGCAAGCACCTCGCGAGCTTGTGAAAAACAAAAAAGGGGGGGGGGGGTGATGGGGGGGGGGGTTGCACAAGTATTTCGACTAAAGCATTGCCCCTCTAAATGAATCTGAAAAAAAAAATGTTCCAAGTCTCTTAATTTCCGAGATCCGCCTAAAGGGGGTGAAAAGGGGGGCGGGAGGGGGGACTTTGAAAAATGGTTTTTACTTTACCGAGCCTCCTCTATACGAATCCGTAAAAAACAAAAAATACGGGTCTCGTAGTTTCCGAGATACGATAGGGAGGGGGGAGAAGGGGGGTGAAAAGGGGAGGTTTGGCACTTTTCCCGTAAGTTTGAGAGTTACTTGTTTACGAATCTGTCAAAATATACCCACCTCCCCATCCACCATCTGGGAGAACAATTATGTCAATGAGTGAGTCAGTCAGTGGTAATTTAGCTTTATATAATATAACTAGTATTTGCGTGTTGCGCGAGGTGCAAGCACCTCGCGTGCTTGTAAAAAAAAAAAAAAAAAAAATTGGCGGGGGGTGATGGGGGGAGATGGGGGGGTTTAGTATTTGCGTGTTGCGCGAGGTGCAAGCACCTCGCGTGCTTGTGAAAAAAAAGTGGGGGGGGAGATGGGGGGGTTTAGTATTTGCGTGTTGCGCGAGGTGCAAGCACCTCGCGTGCTTGTGAAAAAAAAAAACAAAAAAACAAGAGAGGGGGTGATGGGGGGGGGGGGTTGCACAAGTATTTCGACTAAAGCATTGCCCCTCTAAATGAATCTGAAAAAAAAATGTTCCAAGTCTCTTAGATTCCGAGATCTGCCTAAAGGGGGGGAGAAGGGGGGCGGGGGGGGGGGGACTTTGAAAAATGGTTTTTACTTTACCGAGCCTCCTCTATACGAATCCGTAAAAAGAAAAAAATACGGGTCTCGTAGTTACCGAGATACGATAGGGGGGGGGGAGAAGGGGGCGGAAAAGGGGGGGTTTGGCACTTTTCCCGTAGGTTTGAGAGTTACTTGTTTACGAATCTGTCAAAATATACCCACCTCCCCATCCACCATCTGGGAGAACAATTATGTCAATGAGTGAGTCAGTGAGTGGTAATCTAGCTTTATATAATATAACTAGTATTTGCGTGTTGCGCGAGGTGCAAGCACCTCGCGTGCTTGTGAAGAAAACTAAAGCATTGCCCCTCTAAATCAAGTATTTGCGTGTTGCGCGAGGTGCAAGCAACTCGCGTGCTTGTGAAAAAAAAAAAAAAAAGAGGGGGGGGGGGTGATGGGGGGGGGGGGTTGCACAAGTATTTCGACTAAAGCATTGCCCCTCTAAATGAATCTGAAAAAAAAATGTTCCAAGTCTCTTAAGATTCCGAGATCCGCCTAAAGGGGGGGAGAAGGGGGGCGGGGGGGGGGGGACTTTGAAAAATGGTTTTTACTTTACCGAGCCTCCTCTATACGAATCCGTAAAAAACAAAAAATACGGGTCTCGTAGTTTCCGAGATACGATAGGGAGGGGGGAGAAGGGGAGGTTTGGCACTTTTCCCGTAGGTTTGAGAGTTACTTGTTTACGAATCTGTCAAAATATACCCACCTCCCCATCCACCATCTGGGAGAACAATTATGTCAATGAGTGAGTCAGTGAGTGGTAATCTAGTCTAGCTTTATATAATATAATAACTAGTATTTGCGTGTTGCGCGAGGTGCAAGCACCTCGCGTGCTTGTAAAAAAAACCAAAGCATTGCCCCTCTAAATCAAGTATTTGCGTGTTGCGCGAGGTGCAAGCACCTCGCGTGCTTATGAAAAAAAAAAAAGGGGGGGGTGATGGGGGGGGGTTGCAGAAGTATTTCGACTAAAGCATTGCCCCTCTAAATGAATCTGAAAAAAAAAAATGTTCCAAGTCTCTTACTTTCCGAGATCCGCCTAAAGGGGGTGAAAAGGGGGGCGGGGGGGGGGGCGACTGAAAAATGGTTTTTACTTTACCGAGCCTCCTCTATACGAATCCGTAAAAACAAAAAAATACGGGTCTCGTAGTTTCCGAGATACGATAGGGAGGGGGGAGAAGGGAGGGGAAAAGAGGAGGTTTGGCACTTTTCCCGTAGGTTTGAGAGTTACTTGTTTACGAATCTGTCAAAATATACCCACCTCCCCATCCACCATCTGGGAGAACAATTATGTCAATGAGTCAGTCAGTCAGTCAGTGAGTGGTAATTTAGCTTTATATAGTATAACTAGTATTTGCGTGTTGCGCGAGGTGCAAGCACCTCGCGTGCTTGTGAAAAAAAGAAAAAGGGAGGGGGAGATGGGGGGGTTTAGTATTTGCGTGTTGCGCGAGGTGCAAGCACCTCGCGTGCTTGTGAAAAAAACTAAAGCATTGCCCCTCTAAATCAAGTATTTGCGTGTTGCGCGAGGTGCAAGCACCTCGCGTGCTTGTGAAAAAAAAAAAGTGGGGGGGCGGGGGTGATGGGGGGGGGTTTAGTATTTGCGTGTTGCGCGAGGTGCAAGCACCTCGAGTGCATGAGAAAAAAAAAAAAAAAAGGGGGGGAAATGGGGGGGGGGTTGCACAATTATTTCGACTAAAGCATTGCCCCTCTAAATGAATCTGAAAAAAAAATTGTTCCAAGTCTCTTAGATTCCGAGATCCGCCTAAAGGGGGGGGAGAAGGGGGGCGGGGGGGGGACTTTGAAAAATGGTTTTTACTTTACCGAACCTCCTCTATACGAATCCGTAAAAAGAAAAAAATACGGGTCTCGTAGTTTCCGAGATACGATAGGGGGGGGGGGGAGAAGGGGGGGGAAAAGGGGAGGTTTGGCACTTTTCCCGTAGGTTTGAGAGTTACTTGTTTACGAATCTGTCAAAATATACCCACCTCCCCATCCACCATCTGGGAGAACAATTATGTCAATGAGTGAGTCAGTCAGTCAGTCAGTGAGTGGTAATTTGGCTTTATACACTACTAATTTTTAATTAGTACAAATACTTAAAGGGCTTATTAGAAAAGGTCTTGTTATTATATATGTAAAGTCTCACTATATAATATTGATAAATAGCAAAGTTATTAGCGTTTGTTTATATCCCAAAATGTCACTCAATTTACGGACATATTGTACAGGCCATTCATGTATTCATTAATCGTGATGTCGCGGTCACGCGGTCTCGCTCAAACTTGCCCCGCCTCCAACAGCTGTTATCGTAATTGTAGGTAGCTTAGACGCATCTTTAAGCTTTACGATAAAAAAAAAGTAAAATAGAAGGTTTACGAAGAATAATAGGCACTTATTCAATTCAAACTTTACCTTCATACTTTTATTGGACTTAGGACCAACAAAATTAGCAACTTTTTTACAAATAAAACAACTAGGTAACTAAAGTAAAATGAAATCAAATCAAATCTTTAAAACTTGTTTGAAAAGTAATTTTGGCGTATTTAAAAGGTTTGAATCATCTGATATTTACAATAATGAACGTTTACAAAACTTAAAAACAACTTACAGGTATTTTAATTGTCCTTCGGAATGTCCACCACCATTATCAATGCAAAGACGGGCACGTTTAATTAAATTATTTTTTAACGATAAAAGTATGTTTCGCTCACTTTTCACTAGGTCAAATGCGTTCAATATGCGCTGTTTTAATTGTTCTAACTTACAGGTATTTTAATTGTCCTTCGAAATGTCCACCACCATTATCAATGCAAAGACGGGCACGTTTAATTAAATTATTTTTTAACGATAAAAGTATGTTTCGCTCACTTTTCACTAGGTCAAATGCGTCCAATATGCGCTGTTTTAATTGTTCTGCACTTGTTGGCTCACTAACATACACTCGTCGCTTAATTTCACTCCATAAAAAAAAGTCCAATGGCGTGAGATCGGGCGAGCGTGGAGGCCATTGGACGGGGCCCCGTCGACCAATCCATTGACTCCCGAACTCCTCCGTCAGGTACTCACGCACTGCGCTATGGTAGTGCGGAGGCGCGCCGTCTTGCTGAAACCAGAGGCCTCGTAAGTTGGCTAATGGAATGTCATCTAACATTGAAGACACCATAGTCCGAAGCAAAGTTAAATAACTTTCTCCATTAAGACGCCCTTCAATAAAATAAGGGCCAACGATATTTTCATTTAGGATTCCTGCCCAGACATTTACAGAAAACCTGTGTTGAAAGGAGTTCTCCTTTGTTAGCATTGGATTTCGTATTGACCACCAGTGTTCATTGTGTTGGTTGAACAATCCAACACGAGTAAACATACACTCATCGGAGTATAACACATTTGCTTCTGTGTTATTCAGTATCCACCTGCAGAACTCCATCCTTGGTTCATAATCCACACTGGTCAATTCTTGACCCTTTCTGTAGTGGTATGGGTGAAATCCAGACGAACTAATGATCGTCCATGCACAGTACTGGCTGATATTAAAATGACGAGCTGCGTCATTCGTACTTCGCCGGGGATCTTCTTCAAAGTAGTCCACTACATCGTCGTAAAGGTTTTGGGAATACGCCGGTCTTCCACGTCCTTGGCTATGGGCCGGTGCGCGGAATGATCACATTTACCACAGTCCGAACGTTTGGCTGGCGAGCATTTGGGTACTCTTCCCTGTACATACGAACAGCGGCACTAGCGTTTTCACCAGACAAAAAGTACACACGCAACATAGCCACGTACTCCCGAGATGAAAACTGGTAAGCCATCGCGACAGCAAAACGTAACAATTTAGATTAAAAAGCACGCGCACGTTTCCGCTAACAAATTGGCACTGTTAGCTCAGGTTCACTCAGTGTTGCCGTTTAGGAATAAAAAGAGTCCCCAGACGTCGATGCAAAAGTCGCTAGATTTTGAAAAGAACAATATTAAAAAATCCGCTAGAAGTCGCTAAATGGTAGCAAAATATGGTGTAAATAAAAGCAAATTTCTATAATCAAGCTTTTAATCGTAGTAATGAAATCCCTATAGGTTTAAACAACTAAAAATTTCGTTATCTATTGCGTCATTTTCGACTTCGACAACTTCTAATGGCTAGTCTTGTGCATGCTCGGTCATTTTTGAGATTGCTCCGTACTAGTTCATTTCGGACAGTGAACTATTTAATTTTATTAGTTCTAATAGCTCTAATCGGTCATCGCTTTCAGCAGTCAGCGGTCACTAGAAACGTCTCGCGTGTTCGGGTGATAAGCTAAATTAGACATTATGCAATTGAAATAACACGTATCTTATCTCATTCTTGCGAATTCAGTCGGTAGGATTCGGGTAGCATCGTCATTAATCGGCTACTCTCTCCCGTTCTCATTCATTCACAGGCATCGAATGGATTCGTATAACGCTTCTGTCAAACAATCAGTGACTGTATTTCAATTCCCGTTCGCACATTACGATCGCGTGGTTTAGAATGTACATCTGTACGAGTTCGAAAAAAATCGAAAAAAAATGTCGCTAAGCACATCAAAAAACCGCTAGATCTAGCGACAAAGTCGCTAGAACGGCAACACTGGGTTCACTCTGCGATAAAGGATCGCTGGCCAGCCGAAAGGAGGGGGCGTGGCTTGAGCTTAGACGCGAGTTTGCCGGGATCTATGAATGGCGATCGAACTGGACTAGCACTGCGCGTAATATTTTCTAGTAGTAATTGTTATGAATGATTGATTCAGTTATGAGTTTACCAGTTATGGCAAATTTTCGTAGACAATTTTGGGGTTTCGTTTTTTTTACTTTTGACTACATAAATATGATCAGTAAAGTGTACGGATAGAACCCCATTTTTTTTTGTACTAATTAAAAATTAGTAGTGTATAGTATAACTAGTATTTGCGTGTTGCGCGAGGTGCAAGCACCTCGCGTGCTTGTGAAAAAAACTAAAGCATTGCCCCTCTAAGTCAAGTATTTGCGTGTTGCGCGAGGTGCAAGCACCTCGCGTGCTTGTGAAAAAAAAAAAAAAAAAAGGGGGGGGGTGATGGGGGGGTTTAGTATTTGCGTGTTGCGCGAGGTGCAAGCACCTCGCGAGCTTGTGAAAAAAAAAAAAAAGAGGGGGGGGTGATGGGGGGGGGTTGCACAATTATTTCGACCAAAGCATTGCCCCTCTAAATGAATCTGAAAAAAAAAATGTTCCAAGTCTCTTAGATTCCGAGATCCGCCTAAAGGGGGGGAGAAGGGGGGCGGGGGGGGGACTTTGAAAAATGGTTTTTACGCGTGCTTGTGAAAAAAAAAAAAAAGAGAAGGGAGGGGGTGATGGGGAGAGTTGGGGGTGTTTAGTTTTTGCGTGTTGCGCGAGGTGCAAGCACCGAGCGTGCTTGTGAAAAAAAAAAAAAAAAAGTGGGTGGGATGGGGGGGGGGGGTTGCAGAAGTATTTTGACTAAAGCATTGCCCCTCTAAATGAATCTGAAAAAAAAAATGTTCCAAGTCTCTTAGATTCCGAGATCCGCCTAAAGGGGAGGAGAAGGGGGCGGGGGGGGACTTTGAGAAATGGTTTGTACTTTACCGAGCCTCCTCTATACGAATCCGTAAAAAGAAAAAAATACGGGTCTCGTAGTTTTCGAGATACGATAGGGGGGGGGAGAAGGGGGGGAAAAGGGGAGGTTTGGCACTTTTCCCGTAGGTTTGAGAGTTACTTGTTTACGAATCTGTCAAAATATACCCACCTCCCCATCCACCATCTGGGAGAACAATTATGTCAATGAGTCAGTCAGTCAGTCAGTGAGTGGTAATTTAGCTTTATATAGTATAACTAGTATTTGCGTGTTGCGCGAGGTGCAAGCACCTCGCGTGCTTGTGAAAAAAAAAAGTATTTGCGTGTTGCGCGAGGTGCAAGCACCTCGTGAGCTTGTGAAAAAAAAAAAAAAAAAAAAGAGGGGGGGGGTGATGGGGGGGGGTTGCACAAGTATTTCGACTAAAGCATTGCCCCTCTAAATGAATCTGAAAAAAAAAATGTTCCAAGTCTCTTAGATTCCGAGATCCGCCTAAAGGGGGGGAGAAGGGGGGCGGGGAGGGGACTTTGAAAAATGGTTTTTACTTTACCGAGCCTCCTCTATACGAATCCGTAAAAAACAAAAAATACGGGTCTCGTAGTTTCCGAGATACGATAGGGAGGGGGGAGAAGGGGGGTGAAAAGAGGAGGTTTGGCACTTTTCCCGTAGGTTTGAGAGTTACTTGTTTACGAATCTGTCAAAATATACCCACCTCCCCATCCACCATCTGGGAGAACAATTATGTCAATGAGTGAGTCAGTCAGTCAGTCAGTGAGTGGTAATTTAGCTTTATATAGTATAACTAGTATTTGCGTGTTGCGCGAGGTGCAAGCACCTCGCGAGGTTGTGAAAAAAAAAAAAAAGGGGGGGTGTGATGGGGGGTTTAGTATTTGCGTGTTGCGCGAGGTGCATGCACCTCGCGTGCTTGTGAAAAAAAAAAAAAAAGGGGGGTAAATGGGGGGGGGGTTGCACAATTATTTCGACTAAAGCATTGCCCCTCTAAATGAATCTGAAAAAAAAATTGTTCCAAGTCTCTTAGATTCCGAGATCCGCCTAAAGGGGGGGAGAAGGGGGCGGGGGGGGAGACTTTTAAAAATGGTTTTTACTTTACCGAGCCTCCTCTATACGAATCCGTAAAAAACAAAAAATACGGGTCTCGTAGTTTCCGAGATACGATAGGGAGGGGGGAGAAGGGGGGTGAAAAGGGGAGGTTTGGCACTTTCCCGTAGGTTTGAGAGTTACTTGTTTACGAATCTGTCAAAATATACCCACCTCCCCATCCACCATCTGGGAGAACAATTATGTCAATGAGTGAGTCAGTCAGTCAGTCAGTCAGTGAGTGGTAATTTAGCTTTATATAATACTAGTATTTGCGTGTTGCGCGAGGTGCAAGCACCTCGCGAGGTTGTGAAAAAAAAAAAAAAAAAAAAAAGGGGGGGGGGGTGATGGGGGGGGGGGGGTTGCACAAGTATTTCGACTAAAGCATTGCCCCTCTAAATGAATCTGAAAAAAAAAATGTTCCAAGTCTCTTAGATTCCGAGATCCGCCTAAAGGGGGGGAGAAGGGGGGCGGGGGGGGGACTTTGAAAAATGGTTTTTACTTTACCGAGCCTCCTCTATACGAATCCGTAAAAAACAAAAAATACGGGTCTCGTAGTTTCCGAGATACGATAGGGAGGGGGGAGAAGGGGGGTGAAAAGGGGAGGTTTGGCACTTTTCCCGTAGGTTTGAGAGTTACTTGTTTACGAATCTGTCAAAATATACCCACCTCCCCATCCACCATCTGGGAGAACAATTATGTCAATGAGTGAGTCAGTGAGTGGTAATCTAGCTTTATATAATATAACTAGTATTTGCGTGTTGCGCGAGGTGCAAGCACCTCGCGTGCTTGTGAAAAAAACTAAAGCATTGCCCCTCTAAATCAAGTATTTGCGTGTTGCGCGAGGTGCAAGCACCTCGCGTGCTTGTGAAAAAAACTAAAGCATTGCCCCTCTAAATCAAGTATTTGCGTGTTGCGCGAGGTGCAAGCACCTCGCGTGCCTGTGAAAAAAAAAAAGAAAAAAAATGGGGGGGGGGAGATGGGGGGTTTATTATTTGCGTGTTGCGCGAGGTGCAAGCACCTCGCGTGCTTGTGAAAAAAAAAAAAAAAAATGGGGGGGAAATGGGGGGGGGGGGGGAATTGCACAATTATTTCGACTAAAGCATTGCCCCTCTAAATGAATCTGAAAAAAAAAATGTTCCAAGT
The DNA here is from genome assembly GCA_943138885.2 of Tholera decimalis. NCBI lineage: Eukaryota > Metazoa > Arthropoda > Insecta > Lepidoptera > Noctuidae > Tholera > Tholera decimalis. The sequence goes on along the minus strand of OW964572.2, from coordinate 21,461,958 downwards.
CTCTTAGATTCCGAGATCCGCCTAAAGGGGGGGAGAAGGGGGGCGGGGGGGGGGACTTTGAAAAATGGTTTTTACGCGTGCTTGTGAAAAAAAAAAAAAAGAGAAGGGGGGGGGTGATGGGGAGAGTTGGGGGTGTTTAGTTTTTGCGTGTTGCGCGAGGTGCAAGCACCGAGCGTGCTTGTGAAAAAAAAAAAAAAAAAAGTGGGCGGGATGGGGGGGGGGGTTGCAGAAGTATTTTGACTAAAGCATTGCCCCTCTAAATGAATCTGAAAAAAAAAATGTTCCAAGTCTCTTAGATTCCGAGATCCGCCTAAAGGGGAGGAGAAGGGGGCGGGGGGGGGGACTTTGAGAAATGGTTTGTACTTTACCGAGCCTCCTCTATACGAATCCGTAAAAAGAAAAAAATACGGGTCTCGTAGTTTTCGAGATACGATAGGGGGGGGGAGAAGGGGGGGAAAAGGGGAGGTTTGGCACTTTTCCCGTAGGTTTGAGAGTTACTTGTTTACGAATCTGTCAAAATATACCCACCTCCCCATCCACCATCTGGGAGAACAATTATGTCAATGAGTCAGTCAGTCAGTCAGTGAGTGGTAATTTAGCTTTATATAGTATAACTAGTATTTGCGTGTTGCGCGAGGTGCAAGCACCTCGCGTGCTTGTGAAAAAAAAAAGTATTTGCGTGTTGCGCGAGGTGCAAGCACCTCGTGAGCTTGTGAAAAAAAAAAAAAAAAAAAGAGGGGGGGGGTGATTGGGGGGGGGGTTGCACAAGTATTTCGACTAAAGCATTGCCCCTCTAAATGAATCTGAAAAAAAAAATGTTCCAAGTCTCTTAGATTCCGAGATCCGCCTAAAGGGGGGGAGAAGGGGGGCGGGGAGGGGACTTTGAAAAATGGTTTTTACTTTACCGAGCCTCCTCTATACGAATCCGTAAAAAACAAAAAATACGGGTCTCGTAGTTTCCGAGATACGATAGGGAGGGGGGAGAAGGGGGGTGAAAAGAGGAGGTTTGGCACTTTTCCCGTAGGTTTGAGAGTTACTTGTTTACGAATCTGTCAAAATATACCCACCTCCCCATCCACCATCTGGGAGAACAATTATGTCAATGAGTGAGTCAGTCAGTCAGTCAGTGAGTGGTAATTTAGCTTTATATAGTATAACTAGTATTTGCGTGTTGCGCGAGGTGCAAGCACCTCGCGAGCTTGTGAAAAAAAAAAAAAAGGGGGGGTGTGATGGGGGGTTTAGTATTTGCGTGTTGCGCGAGGTGCATGCACCTCGCGTGCTTGTGAAAAAAAAAAAAAAAGGGGGGGGAAATGGGGGGGGGGGTTGCATAATTATTTCGACTAAAGCATTGCCCCTCTAAATGAATCTGAAAAAAAAATTGTTCCAAGTCTCTTAGATTCCGAGATCCGCCTAAAGGGGGGGAGAAGGGGGCGGGGGGGGAGACTTTTAAAAATGGTTTTTACTTTACCGAGCCTCCTCTATACGAATCCGTAAAAAACAAAAAATACGGGTCTCGTAGTGTCCGAGATACGATAGGGAGGGGGGAGAAGGGGGGTGAAAAGGGGAGGTTTGGCACTTTTCCCGTAGGTTTGAGAGTTACTTGTTTACGAATCTGTCAAAATATACCCACCTCCCCCCATCCACCATCTGGGAGAACAATTATGTCAATGAGTGAGTCAGTCAGTCAGTCAGTCAGTGAGTGGTAATTTAGCTTTATATAATACTAGTATTTGCGTGTTGCGCGAGGTGCAAGCACCGCGCGAGGTTGTGAAAAAAAAAAAAAAAAAAAAAAGGGGGGGGAGGGTGATGGGGGGGGGGGGTTGCACAAGTATTTCGACTAAAGCATTGCCCCTCTAAATGAATCTGAAAAAAAAAATGTTCCAAGTCTCTTAGATTCCGAGATCCGCCTAAAGGGGGGGAGAAGGGGGGCGGGGGGGGGACTTTGAAAAATGGTTTTTACTTTACCGAGCCTCCTCTATACGAATCCGTAAAAAACAAAAAATACGGGTCTCGTAGTTTCCGAGATACGATAGGGAGGGGGGAGAAGGGGGGTGAAAAGGGGAGGTTTGGCACTTTTCCCGTAGGTTTGAGAGTTACTTGTTTACGAATCTGTCAAAATATACCCACCTCCCCATCCACCATCTGGGAGAACAATTATGTCAATGAGTGAGTCAGTGAGTGGTAATCTAGCTTTATATAATATAATATAACTAGTATTTGCGTGTTGCGCGAGGTGCAAGCACCTCGCGTGCTTGTGAAAAAAACTAAAGCATTGCCCCTCTAAATCAAGTATTTGCGTGTTGCGCGAGGTGCAAGCACCTCGCGTGCTTGTGAAAAAAACTAAAGCATTGCCCCTCTAAATCAAGTATTTGCGTGTTGCGCGAGGTGCAAGCACCTCGCGTGCCTGTGAAAAAAAAAAAGAAAAAAAATGGGGGGGGGGAGATGGGGGGTTTATTATTTGCGTGTTGCGCGAGGTGCAAGCACCTCGCGTGCTTGTGAAAAAAAAAAAAAAAAATGGGGGGGAAATGGGGGGGGGGGGGAATTGCACAATTATTTCGACTAAAGCATTGCCCCTCTAAATGAATCTGAAAAAAAAAATGTTCCAAGTCTCTTAGATTCCGAGATCCGCCTAAAGGGGGGGAGAAGGGGGGCGGGGGGGGGACTTTGAAAAATGGTTTTTACTTTACCGAGCCTCCTCTATACGAATCAGTAAAAAGAAAAAAATACCGGTCTCGTAGTTTCCGCGATACGATAGGGGGGGCGAGAAGGGGGGGGGGGGGGGGGGGGGGGGGGAAAGGGGAGGTTTGGCACTTTTCCCGTAGGTTTGAGAGTTACTTGTTTACGAATCTGTCAAAATATACCCACCTCCCCATCCACCATCTGGGAGAACAATTAGGTCAATGAGTGAGTGAGTGAGTCAGTCAGTGAGTGGTAATTTAGCTTTATATAGTATAACTAGTATTTGCGTGTTGCGCGAGGTGCAAGCACCTCGCGTGCTAGTGAAAAAAAATGGGGGGGAGATGGGGGGGGGTTTAGTATTTGTGTGTTGCGCGAGGTGCAAGCACCTCGCGTGCTTGTGAAAAAAAAAAAAAAAAAAAGGGGGGGGGGTGATGGGGGGTTTAGTATTTGCGTGTTGCGCGAGGTGCAAGCACCTCGCGAGCTTGTGAAAAAAAAAAAAAAAAAAAAAAGAGGGGGGGGGGTGATGGGGGGGGGGTTGCACAAGTATTTCGACTAAAGCATTGCCCCTCTAAATGAATCTGAAAAAAAAAATGTTCCAAGTCTCTTAGATTCCGAGATCCGCCTAAAGGGGGGGAGAAGGTGGGCGGGGACGGGGGACTTTGAAAAATGGTTTTTACTTTACCGAGCCTCCTCTATACGAATCCGTAAAAAGAAAAAAATACGGGTCTCGTAGTTTCCGAGATACGATAGGGGGGGGGGGGAGAAGGGGGGGGAAAAGGGGGGGTTTGGCACTTTTCCCGTAGGTTTGAGAGTTACTTGTTTACGAATCTGTCAAAATATACCCACCTCCCCATCCACCATCTGGGAGAACAATTATGTCAATGAGTGAGTGAGTCAGTCAGTGGTAATTTAGCTTTATATAGTATAATAACTAGCTTTATATAATATAATATAATATAAATAAAATAGAACCTATTTCATCAAAATAGAACCTATTTCATTTAAATAACATTTTAGTTGAATATTTTTTAAATGTTTATCTATCAGTTTTCCACTTTTAGCAGATGTGCTGAAGTTCAAAGAGACTACAGTGTGCCGTCGACTCAATCTTACATCTGAATGAGTTTTAGTAAGAACAATCTTCCTAGTTACCTGCACAGACTCCACAGCTTCAGCCCTCAATATAACCTCAAGGGAGCGAGGTATACATCCCCTGGGTAACTCAGCTTGAGTTTCCTGAATGCGGACTTTTTGGAAGTCAACAAAGACAGATTTGTCAGCATCCAGCATAAAGCGACGTCTGTTGGCACACACCGGGTTACGGCAGATTGCTGGGATAGTATACTGAAAATTTAAAAAAACATATTATTAGCAAAAACTTTGAAGTTTTTACTTTTTATTACTCAAGCAATTTTAGCGGCACTCTCATCTGACATTTTACAGCATTATTTTTTCTGATTATAATTAAAGACCTACCTTAAATTGCTGTTCAACATTTTTAATAACTGTTTGACAATCTAAACAGACAAAAGTGCCCAAGACCAGCTCGGGATGCACAGGGTGGGTTCGAACAATCTGTCCTGAGATTCTAATCAATGTGCCAATTTTTGCTGTAGTCAGCTCCCTCACTTTATGTCTAGTTGGCACATCAACAAATGACACGTAACACTCCTTGTCCTGTAAATCCTTCTTGGTACCACTGTCTGCAAGACTCAAGACATAATTTAATATTGCTTGGTTCAGAAATGGGTATATTCGGTAATATTCTTCAATTATTGTGGTTGCAAGATTCTGATTGTATTTCTCTACATCATCAAAACTGACTTCTAATGTGCTTAGTTCGGGTTTGAGGAGCTCTTTGGCATTTTTCTCGTATTTAAGTTCATTGTCTTCTTTAAATCTGAGAATAAAAAATGATGCTATTATTATAACCTCTTTGTTGTTCAAAACAAAGGGTGTGTAAATTATGAGATGAATTAAAAGATTACTGCTAATAGACAAAGAAATATACGTACTCTTCTAAGAAATCCTGAAAAAGCTTTTGGCAACGAACTCCAACCTCGTCTTTAACTTGGCTTTGTGTGGCGTAGGTGTCGGCGACATCCATTTTTAACGCAAAAAGTACTCAATGAACACAAATATCTTAAATTTAATTAATTCCACAAAGAAACCACTTAATCAACTAAACACATGATCAATTCATAACAGAGGAACACCTTAAATACACAGTTATCACTTCCACTTGTTCTCGAGCGCGGCCGTCGGTTAGTCCACCCGCCACACACCTATTCATAGGCTAAACGTTTTTATAAAGAAAATATTATATTTGGCGAGTATATAATAACTAACTTATTTGGTGAAATAGCGGGATACATAAAATAAAATTTACTTAAAAATGCGCGAATAATGCAGTGAAGACAATCAGCTCAGCCGCTTTCAATTCTCTTTGGCCGCTTTATGCCCATAGATGATACATAATGCCTTTATGGCCGCATTTAAATTTAGTCAAATGTCATTTCCATTTGGTTTTTTTGGTGGGAGTTTTCTTAAAACGTCTGGAAATGAAAGAAATTTTAATCAATTAATGTATTTAAAAAAGAAACACCTCTAGAATCACTGTAATAAATAAAAAAAGGAAAGCATTTATGTATCTGAAAAGAACAGTCGAAGATTTTCTAAAACACTACGGCAGTTTTCTACCATTTATAAAACCACTTTTATGAACGCAATATAATATGTCATAACTTACGTCTATGATATTATTATAGAGAATAAAAATAAAACCTAAATAAAGTACAAATGGCAAACGTGTTTCATTCCATTTTTCTTTCGTACATAGTTTTCTGTTGATTTTGCTTATTTAAATTTAACGTATCAGTGACTACTAGCTAATTTGCCTACATGTATAAAAAGCATGGATTCTTAACCTGTTACCCGGTTACCAAATCGATTTCTAAATTATAACCCTTAGTTATAGGAAACCTTAGATAGAAAGCTAGAGCTAGCAGAATGACAGAAGCTCAAGCGGGTTATTTGTTCAATATTGCTTCAGCTGTTTCGCGTTCAGAAAATTACGAAACTAACATTTTATTGCGAAGTTACTACTTGTGAGTAACAAACAAAAAGTATGTACATGATCAGTTATCTTATTTGAAGCATATAAATAAAATAATTTCTTCTTTTCAGAATGCGCTGTAAGGATATAACAGGAGGATATGGCCTTCCTGACAAATACTTTTCTCCAAAGATAAGATGTAAAACCTGTTGTATTGAATGGAATGATAAAACTGAGATAAACGTAAGGAATAGTCTACTGTCAGCTAGTTTACACATGTACTTCTTACTGTGACTACTTACCAATGTAAATATAATTTTCAGGTAAAGTCAATCCAATTAACTAAGAGACAAAAGAAAAGAATTAAATCTCGGTGCACAAAGGGAAGCCAGAATGAAGATGTGAGGCGCAAGCATGATTTATTATATAGTAACAGTATAGTGAGTGTCCTTAAAACATGGTATAAAATAATTCAATTGATTCATTAACATTGATTAATTTATTGTATATTATTGTTATAGGAGCAAATCTGTTCATTCTGTAAACACAGCATAGTGACTCCTTCAATAAAGCCACAGAAAAAAGCTGTGAAACCTAAAAACCCTATTCAAAATGACAGCACTAAAAGGGCAGCAACTGAAACACCCAAAATCAACACTTTACAAAGGCCGCACACAAAGATGTTTACACCTGGCAAAAAGAATGAAATTAATGTGTATGCTAATGCACTAGATGTGTTCTCATTACAAAACAAAAATAATGCACTAGCCATCAAAGAGAAACCGAAAGTCATAAACAACAATAAAAAGAAAAAGGATAAGTTTGCAGGACTCTGTCAGAAAGCTGTTCTAGCTTCAGCCAAACTTAAAGGGAAAGTGGAAAAGAAAGACAAACTCGGCTTATTTCTAAAACCATCTTCATAAAAAAATAAAGACATTAGTATTTAAATTTTTTATTTATTTCTTCTTATAATGATCAAGTGAATGTCCATCACATTGGTATGTGTATGGCCAGTAATTATATGTAAATCACCATTTTTGAATTTCTTATAGAAATTGTAGCTATCATTCTCAGCCAAGAATTTAAAGGGGTCCAAATTCTCTTTCCTAGCATCAGATATAAGATTTAGATACCCTATAGCACCTGCAGCATCAGTTGGGCCATCAATTCCATCAGTCCCAGCACTAAGGAAGTAAATATCCAAGTTATTAAAATGATCTTTTAAATTATGGAGGGAATCAGAAATTTCCAAGGCCAGTTGTTGGTTTCTGCCTCCTTTTCCAGATCCCTTCACATTTACAGTTATTTCTCCACCAAGTACTAGACATAAGTCTTTATTTGATGGACTCGCACCCAAAGTTTCTAAATCATTTAAATGAATACCAGGGATATTGTAAGACTGAATTTTCCGTTTTAAATCATCTATACTCAACTTTCCTGTTAAATATTGACTAAAAAGAATGGTTAGCTTTGTATATTCAGAAGCTATTTCTTTAACTTCTCCGGTCACCATATCAGACAAAGGTATAGGCAAATAATTTAAATGTTTTGCTTCTTCAAATGCTGCTGCTATACTTATTTTGTTTGATCCAATAATATAGTTTTTCACATTTGAGCCTGGGAATTCCTCTCTTTTATTATTCTCACTCAAAACTCTCTTAATGGATTCTGGAATTTGGTCCATTAAATTGTATTTCTTAATAACTGTTATGGCTTGAGATGGGTCATCATCATTTTCTGTAGTAGGTCCACTGGCTATCAAATCAAGTGGATCTCCAACAATATCAGACAGCACTAAAGAAATAACTTGAGCTGGTTGAGCCTTTATTCCCAGCTGACCCCCCTTCAAATATGAAATCCTTTTCCTCACAGTATTGAGCTCCTTTATGTCTGCACCTGCATTTGCTAATTTCTTTATTAGTGTCGTTTTTTGATCTAGCGTAATGGGAGGTTTAGGTAATGGCATGAGTGCAGAACCCCCGCCAGATAACAAAACCAGGAGCAAATCATCTTTTCCGAGGTTCGTAATATGTTCTCTAACCTTTTCAGCAGTACTCAAAGCTTTAGCGTCAGGTAAATTGTTGAGCGCTCCTTCATAATAAAATATATTTGGATTTGTTGGTTTATGGCTTAAGCTTCCCACTGGAATGCTTATTATTCCATGTTTAATTTTCGTCGTCAAGATACTTTCAAGTTCTTTTGCCATATTTTGCACAGCTTTTCCGCTCCCGATCATATGAACATTTCTATTACGTAAGTTAATATGTTCTCCGTCTATCGTTAACTGTTGACTTATTGGATTGTATTTAACAAATTTTCTTATGAGGTTTTCTGGAAGTACCGCTTGCACACTACTTACAAAAGTTTTTATCATATCGCTGACCACTTGTTTAGACATTTTTGAACACTATCTCTTGTTCTTACAAATTGAAATTACAATTTGTATAACAAAATAGGCACGATCAAGTATACTCTCCGATAGTGTATCTTGCGATTACTAATATGGAACTTTTCCACATTCCGAAATATATAAATTGTTTTGAAGTTACGGCCAGAAGCATTGTATAGGTATTTGTACAATAATGTAATAATCTTAATTAATCACACTCACTATATAATAGACATGTATCAGTTGTAACAAAACGCAACTGAAAACGGTTGCCGTAGCAATAACGTTAGGTCTTAAGCCGGCTCTACACGTTGGCCAACACAGTGGCGAATGTAGTGGCCAATGACTATTCGCCAACGTGTAGAGGGGGTGTTTGTGCACCCAACATGCACAAACACGCCGTCTACACGTTGGCGAATAGTCATTGGCCACTACATTCGCCACTGTGTTGGCCATCGTGTAGAGCCGGCTTTAGAGCATGCTCTAAGCGTTAGGTATCGGTATCGTCTCAACCGGCAACGGTTATCAATGTTATCATTATTAAATACCTGCATCTGCAGAGTACGAGTAGCGAGCGAGTAGCTACAACTTTACTCTTTGGCTACAACTAAACGCGCAACTACGAAAACATTAAGGCTCCAGTACACGTTGGCCGAGCGGGTTCGGCGAATGCGTTCGGCCAACGTGTACTAGGCTGTTTTGTGTGTATTTGTCGTTTGCGGCCAACGTTCGCCGTCAATCCGTTTAGTGTCGGTTTTTCGTGCACAAATCAAAGGAATTTGGCGCAAGCCGCAAACAGCGATCACACGTTGGCCGAGTGTTTATTTCAAAGTTAGGCGTCGGAGTAGACTGTAGTGTCGCACTTAGTTATTGTGATTCAAGGGCGGATCCAGCTTTGGCGCCAGGGGGGGGTCATATAGTCGAGTCGATCAAGTCACAAGTATATAATTTAATTTTGATGATAATAGATACAAGTATATAGTAGGTATTTTATTAATAAATGCCAGTACTGTACTTAAAAACACCCCCCCATATTTAAATAACACAATCAATTTTTCTGGTACGTCTTCTCCCGAAACGCATTATCACTTAATGTATAATACTTCAATAGGTACGTTTTAATGGACGTGGTCAAGCATTCCGTTTGGAAACTGTCAATTGTCTGTCAGCATCTTCAGAAAAGGGAAGCCTATGTTAGCAAGTTGAATGAAGCTCTTTATTCCTTGAATATTGAAAACGATGACCTGGAGACCATTTGGCAGTCCGTAACATCTTTTGTCACGGAAACAAGCTCTCCAATCTTGGGCCATAGAAACACTAAATTGGATTAGCGGTCACCGACAGCTACTTAATATGCAGCACAATAATTCTTTGCAATGAAAACTTACACAAACAAATGCAGGAAAATACTTAGTTTAGTCTTCTCAATCTTGGGAAGACTAACGAGAGATGCGAATAGTGAGTGGTGGCAAGAGAACGCGAAATTCTTACAGTGGCTTATAGACACACAACAGCTGAGTGCATTTTATAACAAGATTTTTAGAGTCATAGGTACCAAAATGTAAACGTACCGTTAAAGTCACTACATGGAGTATCTCTCGCCAACAAAGACGATATCTTGAAACGCTGGGCTCAACATTTTAATGACCTTCTGAATGTTGATCGCTCTACTGATATAACTAACATTAATTCCCTCCAGCAAACTAAACCTAGGGAAGAGTTACTTGAACCTATTACTTTGGAGGAAGTCAGAACGACCATCAGGCAACAGCAGAATAAGAAAGCAGTAGGCGTACATAATATTTGCGTTGAAATGCTGAAGTATGGAGGAGAGGAGTTACACCAGACCATGTGGAAACTGTTGTTGTATATGTGATCGGAAGAAAATCTACCTAAGTGCTTTCAAATCTCTCGCATTTGCTCACTGTACAAAAACAAAGGAGATCGCTCTGACTATAATTCGTACCGAGGCATTTCCATTCTCTCCATTCCAGGAAAAAAATTCGCACAAGTCCTTCTAAATAGACTTTTGCCTTTATCTGAAGAAATACTGCCAGAATCTCAGTTCGGCTTCAGACCGGAAAGAGGAGCCTGCGACGCCATCATTTCAATCCACCAGCCTATTGAGAAGAGCACGGAGAAAGGTCGACCAATGTTTCTGTGTTTTGTTGACCTTGAAAAGGCCTTTGACAGCGTTCCTCGTGAAGCTCTTTGGTTCTTTGGTTTGGTTCTGTCTAAACTGGGTTGTCCGAATAAATTTGTTAGCCTTTTACGGCTTTTACATGATGACATGTCATGTTGCGTCACAGTCAATGGTGAACAATCAGAATCTTTCTCAGTCACGTGTGGAGTCTAACAGGATTGTGTATTGGCACCAACTTTGTTCGCATTCTATTTTTTAATTTTTTATTAGTAACTAGCTTCCGCCCGCGACTTCGTCCGCGTGGAAAAAAATCCCCTGATTTTGAAACATTCTTCATTAGTGCTCCGCTCCTATTGGTCTTAGCGTGATGATATATAGCCTATAGCCTTCCTCGATAAATGGGCTATCTAACACTGAAAGAATTTTTCAAATCAGAACCGTAGTTCCTGAGATTAGCGCGTTCAAGCAAACAAACAAACAAACAAACTCTTCAGCTTTATAATATTACTAGTACTCTCGCGGGGCTTCGCTCCCGTGGATTCTATCACGGTAAAAACATAACTCTCCTTTTTTGCAGTCGGGTAAAAAGTAGCCTATAACCTTCCTCAAGCTTCAAGCTACTTCCATACCAAATTTCATCCAAATCCACCCAGTACTTTCGAAGATTAGCGCGTTCAAGCAAACAAACAAACAAACAAACAAACAAACAAACTAACAAACTTTTCCGCTTTATAATATTAGTATAGATAAGTATAGATTAACGTTTAAATTTTAACGAGTGATGATCAAAGATCAGGCACTTAGTAACCTCTATTATCTATACTAATATTATAAAGAGGAAACCTTTGTATTTTTGTATGTTTGTATTGAATAGGCTCAAAAACTACTGGACCGATTTCAAAATTTCTTTTACCATTACTTAGAGGGATTCTTCCGAATCCGTATAGGCTATATTTTATCCCGGAAAATAGATAGGATTTTTCGTGGTAGTGAAAATTGTGGAGTAAGGCGTCGAAAAACTGCCGTACGTTAACGATTCTCGCGAACGCTGCCTATATTTAATACTAGCTTTTGCCCGCGACTTCGTCCGCGTGGAATAGTTACTTTGGGCTAACGTTAAATTTAACCCCGATTTTGAAGCATTCTTCATTGGCGCTCCGCTCCTATTGGCCTTAGCGTAATGATATATAGCCTATAGCCTTTCTCTATAAATTGACTATTTAATTAAAAATTAAATATTTTTTTCAATTCGAACCAGTAGTTCCTGAGATTATCGCGTTCAACCAAACAAACAAACTGTTCAGCCTTATATTATTAGTATGGATAGCTGTTGCCCGCGACTTCGTCCGCGTTTCCGTCGTTTTTCGTAAAAAGTAGCCTATGTCCTTCCTCACGGTTCAGTGATTTTGATGTAACAGACAGATTAACTTTCGTAATTTAGTAGGGAAATATAATATGTCAGTCTATAATACTGTTGAAAAATATCGCAATGCGGAACCGCACAATATTATTGTTAATAGCTGTGCCAGCGACTCCGTCAGCGTGTAAATCCTTATGTGTTATTAAGTTAATGTATTGGTAATATTGTTTAAATCACATTCACATGAGGCTTAAGTACCTATAGAACGAAAATACTTCAGCGCAAAGCTTCCGGGTAAACTATGTTGAAAGTTGACCCGTCCGGCACGTGAACATAAAGATTTCTAGAACTGCTAACCCGGGAAAGAGCGACGTACAACTGACCATGCGAGAAACAACTGACACCGAGATCTACTCCAGCAACACGAAAAGTCTGCCCTTGAACCTTATTAATTGTCATTGCATAACACACCGATACTGGGAATTGCGTTCTTTTAAATTGGAATGGAAAATTATTTGGTATTATGGGAATTCTGGGAATAAAGACGGTTTCTCCTGCACCGCAACCTGTTAAAATTTGAGCCTCGATTATATTTTGTTGCAACTGGGTGAAAATAAAACTAATATAAAAAAAGTGAACGTAAATTAGCCAAAACTTACCTATCGTTATACTAAAATAACTAATACCTATTTTATAAAATAACAACAAAAGGAATCTAAAAATAAATTATCAACGACTAAAAGTCGCGCTGATAAGCACGGTTTGTTAATATCTGTCTTGTCTGTATAAGTATTGTCCAAGGAACTTGTTAGGTAGAAGATCCTTGGTATTGTCCAAGTAATGTCCAATATATGAAAGTACTCTGTGGTATTGTCTGTCAATAAGGTCGAACGCTCTGAATGTCTATTCGGATCAACCATACTTTTCCTATCTCAATGGGATCAACAGGCAAAAATTGTATGTTTTTTTTTTTGGGATTTTATGACCTGGTAACTGGACCTTTAGACAAATCTTATTTTAAAAAATTGTATGAAGCCCGCAATTTTTTTTTTAGATAGGGCCTCTCGTAGTTCAGCACACTAAGGCTGGTCACTACTCAACCGCGAACCTCGCGCTCGGACACCCCGCCTTTTTAGGCTTCCGTAGCCGAATGGCAAAACACGGAACCCTTATAGTTTCGATATGTCTGTCCGTCTGTCCGTCCGTCTGTCCGTCCGTCCGTCCGTATGTCACAGCCATTTTATTCCGAAACTACTAAGACTATACATGTGAAACTTAGTAGGTAGATGTATTCTATGAACAGCTTTCCGATTTTAAGACAAAAATTAAAAAATATTTAAAATAAAGGGGGATCCCCATACATGGAACTAAAACTGAAAATATTTTTTTTCATGAAACCTATGCGTGTGTGGTACTTATAGACAGGTCTTTAAAAATGATATAAGGGTTTCTAAAGCCACTTTTTCATAAAGTCAATCGTTTAAAAGATATAAGCTTCCAAAGTGGTAAAATGTCCCCCCCTCCCTCTAACTTCTATAATAATGGAGTGAAAAATCTAAAAAAAATATATATGTCTGTAGATCCTAATGTAAACTTTCAACCAAAATTGGTTTGAACGAAATCGGGTAAGCAGTTTTGAGATACAGCATATTTTCTAAAACCGCAAATACAACTTTGTAATTCATACAAACACTATGAACAACAAAGTTATCTAGCGTAGTTGTAAAAATGCAAATAAGCTGGTTTCTAGAAATTTTAAAGGTTTTTAGGAACCCTTCATGGGCGAGTCTGGCTCGCACTTGGCCAATCGAGACGCGTCGAGCGCGGTGACCGATTCTCAAAAATAATCCTTATAGCATGATTCAGTATTCACGCGCGATGGCTTATTATTAGCGTATTTCATGCATAACTTTGGTGTTTCTATACCGATTTATATGATTCTGTTTTATGGAATAGTTAATAATGTTAACTTTTTCAATTAGGGGTGACTGAGAGTGTTATAAACGTAAGAGTAGACAAATATTATAATCAGAAAGCTTCGAACTGCTAAGCTATCGGAAGTTACACGTGTTATTGTGAGTCAACCATAAAAGATAGGCATATGCTGTCGTGGGATATTTTTTATATAATTTTAAGGAGAACATTTCCGTCATAAATGATTTCTGTGTAGCTTTAACCATTAAGGTTGTACACGCGACGGAAGCTTAAAAAATGGAGTAACTTCTCCCGTTTTTCCAACATTTCCCTTCACTGCTCTGCTCCTATTGATTGTAGCGTGATGAAAAGTATACTATAACCTGCTCAGGAGTATGAATATTAATTGTACCAAGTTTCGTTAAAATCCGTCGAGTAGTTTTTGTTTCTATAACGGTTATACAGACAGACAGACAGACAGACAGACAGACAGACAGACAGACAGACAGACAGACAGACAAAAATTTTACTGATTGCATTTTTGGTATCAGTATCGATCCCTAATCACCCCGTGATAGTTATTTTGTAAATATATTTAATGTACAGAATTGACCTCTCTACAGATTTATTATAAGTATAGATGAGCCCACTCTTGACCTCGTTCTCGCGTGATGGTAAGCGATAATTAAGGTCTACGATGGGACTAGCGAGCCCAGAAGATGCCTATTTACTCGTGTTTTAAAGGCTGAAAGGTCCTAAGTGGCACAGAACCGGCAGAGAATTCCACAGCTTGGCTATGCGCAGAGTAAATGTGGAGGAGAAGCGCTTGGTACGACAAGACGGTATATCAACCAAGTGTGGGTGGTACCCAGCCGTGCATCTGGTAGACCGGTAGTGAAAGGGAGATGGAGGAATCAGGTCATGGAGCTCTTGCGCACACTCCCCGAAGTACAATCTGTAGAAAACCGACAGGCAAGCAACGGTTCGCCGATGAGCCAGGCTATGAAGGTTGTCCACTAGCACCTCGTCGCTTATGAGCTTTTTAGCTCTGCGCTCGATCGAGTCCAATGCAGCAAGTTGGTACTTTGCAGAGCCATCCCACAAGTGGCTGCAATACTCCACGCAGGAACGGACCTGTGCTTTATACAGATTTAGAAGCTGTCCAGGCGTGAAGTACCGCCTCACCTTGTGCAGGATTCCCAACTTTTTTGCTGCAGTCTGAGCTCTGGACTCAACGGTTGATCAGAAGCTGAGGTCTGACGTCAACTCCATGCCCAAAAGCTCCAGGTAATCGGTAACTGGCACAGATGTACTTTGGAAAGTAGGGGCCAATTCAAAAGGGCTCTTTTTAGCGCTGAAAAGACAAGCCTGTGTTTTCAGAGCGTTGAATTTGACCAGATTGTCATCACCCCATTGGGAAACGAGATTTAATGTCAAATTCATGCTCTCTACCATGGCCTTTCTGAGAGTGGCAATTTCGTCCCTGTCAGCTCTAGAACTGGATAAGTATCTCTCTGAGACTGTGCTGTCATCCGCATACCCAACTGCTCCCAGCTGAAGTACATCATTGATATGCAGCAGAAAAAGAGTCGCAGAAAGAACAGACCCTTGAGGGACACCAGCTTTAATTGCCATAAGATCCGATGAGCAGCCATCGATGACCACTCGGATCAACCGCTCACTCAAGAAGTCGGAAATCCAGTTGCATAAGCCAGCAGGGACACCGCATGCGTGAATTTTGCTCAGCAGACTAGCGTGCCAGACCCTGTCAAAGGCCTTTGAGATGTCGAGGGATAACGCAAGGGCTTCACCGTGTTTCTCAATGACCTCGCCCCAACAGTGCGTGACATACACAAGAAGATCTCCGGTGGACCAACCAACCACGGCGAAAGCCATACTGGCGGTCACTGAGGAGCTCATTGTTTTCAAGGTATGCCAGCAACTTGTTGTTGTGTAACCTTTCCATTACTTTACACAGTATGGAGGTTAAGGCGATTGGTCTATAATTGGCAGGATCGATAGCATATTGCAGTCCGTGAAGCCTTAAGGGATTAAGTTTCGCACGGATAGTAAATAGTCTTTTCAACCCGGCGAAACTTAAAGCGACTACGAAAATCTCAGTGGCACTTATAACTGAGATTATGTATACACCGACGATTTATGTTTCGTCACAGACTCCTCAAGTGGCCTTCAAAATCTTATGACCAATTATTTACTACTTAGACTAGAGATAGAATAGGAGCTGCTGCTGCTGCTTTTGATGAACTGCGGTCTAAAGTTATCCGGTCGCATGACATCAAGCTATCCACCAAAATAAAAGTGGCCATTGTGCTCCCAATTTTTTTTGTATTCGTCCAAAACATGGGTCCTATACCGTAAACACATTTGCGCTCTCGACAGGTATCACTTAAAGTGTCTGCGAGATATAATGAACATCCGGTGGCAAGATCGTGTCCGAAACATAGATGTTCTTCGTCGTGCAAACGTCGGAGGTATCGAGACCTACCTCATGAGGCGCCAGCTGCGCTGGAGTGGACACGTGTAGCGAATGTCGGATGACAGATTGGATAAACGCATCTTCAGAACTCAAATATGGCAAACGTCAATGGGATGGACAATACCTAAGATATAAGGATGTTCTGAAAAGGCATATGAAAAGATGCAATATCGAACCATCTCAATGGGAGCACAAAGCCGCTCAACGTTTGGATTGGAGATGTCTCATTAATCTGCAAGTCTCTGATTTTGTATCGCTAAGACGAGAAGATTTGGACAAAAACGAGACGAGTTGAAGGTCAGACCACCAGCGACCATACACTATTGTCGTGCGAACGGTGTGTTAACGTGCCCTACATGCAACATGGTATTCTCAGCGAAATGTGGGTACGCCAGTCACCAATGAGCGCACTGTCGGAGAGCTGAACAACCAAGCGATTGTTCAGCTCTCCGACGGTGCGCTTATTAGAGCTTTCTAATGTTTGAACAAAATAGCCGAAATCGGCCAGGATGAACATCATCATCTTTATGGACGTGGAGATGTGCCAGTCCGGTTCTAGACGTTCTTCAACCATAAAAGCTCTCAGGCACGATTTGATTTTTCGTAATTTTCGCTGTCGCTACACTAACAGGTAGTGTAGCCATAATACATAAAAAAATCTTATATTAGGGTACATCTCAATATCACAATTTAAAATAAGGTCAGAAATGGTTTTATAATAAGGTCAGGTTATTACTAAAGTTTAGTCGTTCCGATTGAGGTTAGATCTAGCTAGACGTTAGTTGAAACAAAGCGCGCGCAAGTGTCACACGAAATGTGAGATATGAAAGGCGGCGGCCGTGCGGTGGCGCGCTAAAATTCAAATTTTGGATGCGTTCGTTCCCGAATAACGCGTTTGCCTTAAAAAAAAATATTATATTAAATCAATTAAATATTGAAAGTACTTAAATAAAATCTATATTGTGACAAAATATATAAAAACATTATGTTTAACAATTTTAATTAGCGATCCACCTAGGTCCTGGACCCAGCCCAGGGGGGGGTCATGACCCCCATGACCCCCCCCCTGGATCCGCCACTGTTGTGATTATTGTTTCACGATCGTGGCATCATGGAGTAATGAGAAAATATCTAGGTTCATTGATTATTACCACAATGAATCCATTTTATGGAACCCCAAACATGAGCAACACAAAAATAAAACTTATATATAATAAAAATTATATTTTTATATTGCTCATGAATTTTATGAATTCTAACTTAACCCGACTACATTGTTATTGTTAAGTTACGAAACATACATGTTTAAGTTACGATTTCAGAGTAATGATAATCACACTAATATAATAAAGTATTAAATATATTATTTCATTCCATTTTTAACCAACTGCAAAAAAGGAGGTTTACAATTCGTCTTGAACTTTACCTCATAACTCGGAGATGGCTGGACCGATTTGGAAAATTCTTTTTTGTTTGAAAGTTGTTCTTTCTAGTTGGTCCCATTGCCGTCACGTTTGGATCTGATGATGGGATCATAGAGAAATCGAGGGAACTCGTCAAATATTATAGGCACACCTATAGTGTTTTGGGTATTTCTTATAGTACCTTGTGCAGTTGCTCTCTAAAAGCACCATTTGAGGAAGTGGAACTGATGATGAAGACCCCAGATGGCTACCGAAACTACTCAATAATAAGTATTTCGTTGATTGCGATTAGATTACTTGAATATGGATGTTAAGCACTTTATGCTCGTCACAATGCATATGGTGAAGTAGAGCTGATGGTGATGTACCAGGAGAACTCCTCAAAAATTAACGGCTCTGCATCGGGAAATGCAATGTTTTGTAAAAGGTGATAAGTAGTTGACATTTTGACTTTTGTAACTAGATAAATTACAAACCGACCCACTAAAAAGCGTGAAAAAAAAAACCTTTTTAGCAAAAGATAGATTCTCGTACACCTACGACAATGTTTTTTTTTTAACCCAAAGGTTGACTGGTAGAGAATGCCTTGCTGCATTAAGTCCGTCCATGTAACACAATTGTACATAACGTTTAAATAAATAAAGAAGAACGATTTGTTTTTCTTTATATTTCACCCTAACGTCCAGCTTCGTGTAGCGACCAACGCAGAATGAAAGTGGCCAACGTGTAAACAGTACCACAGAAATTGGCCGAGCGCATTCGCCGAGCGCGCTCGGCCAACGTGTACTGGAGCCTTTAGAATTAGAAACTAAAACCGATGATAACCAACCGGCAACTGGCAACCATGCCTCCCCTCTCTCACTTAGCCGATAATTAGATGCAAGAAAGAGAAGATGCGATTATCGTTTTGTTGGCATACATTGGTTATCATGGATATCTTAAGGAAATAATATGGTCGTATATACCAATTGCTGGTCTAATGATGAACAGTTTTGATGTGTTTGTCGGTTATCACCAGTGATCGGAGTAGGTAGATTGAAATGGGGTCATTGATCCGAAACGTATATATTAATATGGACATTCCTCCGGAATTGGTGGATTATTGAAAAAAAAACCGGAACTTATGTAGGAATTTTATTCTGCCAGAGTGGAAGGAGTCATTTGATGATTTGCCATCCTCAAAAAAAAGGTAGGAATTGTAATAAAATGAGCAATATTATTCTTTATTATTCTTCATATTTTTTTTAACGGCACACAGTCACGATTTGACAAAACCCAACGACCAATCAGAACAAAGGATCATGGGTGGTACAATAACCGGTTATCAGAACAATGCGTACGCCCGCCGACGACATGCCAGGTAGCTCACTCGTTTACTTCGGTTCGTAGAGTGCGCATCTTTGTTTGTTACTGTGTTGTGAAAACGTTACTTGACCCTGGCTTGTGTACATACTGACTTCTGGAATCTGCTCTAAACCACGATTTGGCTCGAATATACGGACTTAGATTTTTCACTATTGAATTGGATCTACATATTTAAACCAAGCTTTGGTAAGTAATATTTTACTAGTTACAAGGAGTATAAAGCATGTTTGGATGTACTATAAGAATATTTTTAGTATTGTGTTTGTTCGCTTAACCTGCTGAACATACCATGAGTCTTAATATTGTTAAATCTTTAATAGAGTATGAACCAGTGAGCTTAGTGCGAAACAAAATTATGATATTCTAGTAATGTAGTCGCAATTCAGCTAACTCCACTATTAACACGTTGCGGGACGCACTGAATTAGCAGTAGATTTTTTGAAGTTGAAAAATAACAGTACGGGCACCGCCGTACAATTTTAAACTCTTCTAAAGTGAGGTACGGGCATTACAGCGAAATTTCGTATAGAGGAACAAGGAAAACCGTTTTTACTGTCGTATCACATCAATCCCTCATACGTATAGAAGCATTAGAACGCACAAAGTCACACATTGAAAATATATGTGTTAGTGCGTTTTCTAGGAAGAACTCGCACGCACACTACGGTTATGCCCGTAATCGGTCTATAAAGATTCTATGCGACGGCTCGAGTAGTGTCACGCCACGCGCGGTTAAATAAAGTTGTGTTCGTCGACTTTCGCGCCATTTTTTGTTCACCATATTTATGGACTAACGTGAGTATTTTGACTGATATTTGTATTTACAATAGTTTGTTATACATTTAGGCTAGTAAACAAAGTTAGTAGACAGATAAATCTATTTCAAAGGCGCGTATTCGGATGTGTAAGTGAATGATCATTTGTTTTGTTTTAGATGGATTCAAATAAAGATTCGAACCGCATTAGTCGTCTTCTGGAAGAAGTTTCAACGCCGGAATCCAACGACAATAATGAAGACCCGTACCACGACTATGGAGGAGAGTATGATTCTGACGACGATTATCGTCTATCTACTGAATCAGATTCTTCCGATGATGAAATTGGCTTCAATGGAATCTCAGCGCGCCACCGCCTTCGTTATCATTCGTCGTCTAGTAGCGATAACAATGCGCCGGTAAGTCCATCCCTGCAGTATCCAGCCCTTCAGTCAGAACAGCCCGTTGCACAAGGAGCCAGTGATTTATTGCAGCCTACCGACATGGACCTCTCCTTTCAGTCTCCAGAGATGGAACAGCCTGGTGCACAACCTGCCAATGATAATTTTCACGATATGGATATTTTCGTTCCGTCTCCAGAGGCTACCGATTCAGAGCAGCTTCAAAACAATGAAGAGTGGTCGCAAACGACTATACCAATCGCTGATTTCCACTTTGAGGAGTCCTCATCGGGACCAAGATTTGATGTAAATAGCATTCAAACGCCACTAGATATGTTCAAATTGGTTTTTCCGGAAAGCCTAATTGATCACATAGTTGAATGTACTAATAAATATGGTGAAAAACTAACTGTTCAAGGTGGGCCACGCACTAGGAACAGTCGTCACTATAAATTCCAACCTGTGGATAGGCAGGAAATATTATCTGTTTTCGGCATATGCCTTCTACAAGGGCAATTGAAATTCCCCCTTAGACGGAATTTTTTTTCTAATGATCCGCTGTACTACCATCCGTTTTTTCAACATGTAACATCTGGTAGAAGGTTTGAACAAATCATAAGATGTCTGTGTGTAGCGGATGATCAAGCAAAGGGAGAACACAAAGTGCTTGATTTTATAAAAGCTCTGAATAATAACTTCCAGCTCATCTACGGTCCTTCGAAAGAATTATCCATAGATGAATCACTTATTCTATTTCGGGGTAGAATAATCTTTCGTCAATACATAAAGTCTAAGAAAGCGAGGTATGGTATCAAATTCTACGTCCTCACAACTGCGAGCGGTTATAAATGTCCTTGATATGATTATGTACCGTGGTAAAGATGCATCTGCATAGATAGGAAAGAAAACTCAAAATATTGTGCTGAAATTATTGGAACCATATGTGCTCAAAGGTCACCATGTTTTCATGGATAATTTTTATAATTCAGTGGAGTTGTCGCAAAAGTTACTTGATTTGCGGACACACTCTTGTGGGACATTGAGAAAAAACCGTAAAGGCAACCCAAGGATACTAACAAGTCTAAAACTAAAAAAGGGAGATTATTACTGGTATCGCAAAGGCCAAATTTATGTTTCGATGTGGAGAGATAAAATACCGGTTTATACAATTTCTACTCGGGATCACCCAAAGCTAGAACATGGTAAATTAGCAACTAAACCCGCCGAAGTAGCTGCTTACAACACTTTTATGGGGGGAGTAGATAGGGTCGATCAGATAATTAATAAAAAGTTTATTTATCTCCATAGGTAAGTTAGTACAGTGCATTTCTTAAAATCAGTCATGAAGTTGGTACATATTTGGTCATTACACTATTTTGAACCCTGTCTCTTAAACTAGGCTTATACCTGTCTCTTAAGAGGCAGTGTTCGGCATTTATATGAATTTATGTACATATTGAGTGCATATGCGAAACGCGTGAACATCTAATAGTTGATAATTGATCATTAGTGTAGCGAGATGTGCCTGTTGTTTTTGATAGAGTGGTTTGTTAGTGTTTTCCTATATGTGTGTATATGCGTGTGTGTGTGCGTGCGTTTGTTTGTGGATGTTTGAATGTCTTTATGTGTGGGCATGTATGTGTACTTGTATATGGCATATATATATATATATTTAGTTAATATTATACTATGTATGTTAGTAATGCTTCTGTGCTGTCGTAGTTTTGGTTCAATAGCCATCCCCCCCGTCCGACCGTCGCGGCGAACAGTCGTGTTTTCGAGAGCTCCTAGTTTTTATTTTTAAATCAAGTTTCAAACTAAAATCCCAACACAGAACTTTTAAAGCCGAAAAGACAAGAATATAAGCCAGTGTTTAGTAAAATCTGTGCACAATAAGCTCATCTCAAAGTGAATCAAAAACAGTTTTAAAACAAAGTGTTGTGAGGTGACAAATGACTTGCGTTTTGCAAAAGTGAAGGGCATTGACCGCTCAGTAGGCCACGCCCTCTACAGGTTAATCGTGGCCGGCTTGAAGTACTGGAGACTCAAGTTCAAATCTATACAACAGCTAAGTTTATGCTTGTAGCTATAATGTCTAATTAGCTTTTTTGCCGCTTGTGTTTTGGAACTTTTTTGCTACTTTGCTACGAAATTTTAAACTGACTATGCTAAAGTGAATTATACTGTAACAAGAAACAAATTATATGTAAAAAAACAATAAAGTGCGGAAACAAAACAATAATAACTAAAGAAAGGGTATGTTATGAGTGTTGTGATGATCCGGCAGTGACACTATCCGCGTGCGGAGTTTAGCTAGCAGTCTAAAAAGTCTATGACTTTTTGGCGACAGGAACCATTAGAACAATAATTTCCCTACGTCGTTTACAGCGACTTCTGTCTAAGAACGAAAACTAGCAACTTGTAATTTGGAGGCGTGAGTTCAAATCCACCGGAAGCTAAGACTTTTTGTAAATTGTTAGCATTTTTTGTTTTTACTATATGAGAACAATAGACTCATCATGTCTAAATTAACCAGAACACCACCAAATAAGCAAAAATCTCCTTCACGTTCCGAATCGGACCTGCTTAAATTATACGACGATGAAGAACAACCTGCTAATCCAGTTACAAACATTACCCAAAGATGTAAGAGGCGCTGTCCTCCAACAACGGATGTAAATGACAGTTTGGATGACTTTAAGAAGGAAATCAAGAATATGTTGCACAGCATGATATGCTCACAGAACACACGCATGGACCAGCTGGAGAACCATATCCTCGAAGTTAAACAAATAAACACAAAAATAGAAGAAACAAATATCGAAATAGAAAAATCCATGACATCTATTTCTGATCAGTTGACTTCACTCGAGTCCAAAATAACGGTTCTCGAAAAAGAACGAAACTCCATGAGTTCAAAGATAGCAGAGCTTGAAGAGAAACTGGAGTATTTCGACCGTTCTATAGTGAAAACTAGTGTTGAGCTACGTAATGTTCCAAAAAGGCCAAACGAAACGAAGGAGATGCTATACAATTCTTTGCTAGAGTTATCTAAACAACTAGAGCTGAATTTACAAGTGTCCGAAATACGCGATGTGCTACGCCAACCTTCAAAGAAAGAAAACCCAAGTTCTACAATTACAGTTGAATTCACAAATACCCTCGTTAAAAGTAACTTTTTATCAGCTGTTAAAACTTATAATAAACACCACCCCAACAGCAAACTGAGCTCTGCTAGCCTAGGTATGGTAACGAATACGCCCGTATTTATAGCTGAACAGCTGACCACCACCTCGAAGCGACTCTTCTACCTTGCTCGAAACTACGCTAAGGCGAACAAATACCAATTTTGCTGGACATCTAACGGACGTATTTTGCTGAAGAAAGATCCAGAAAGTCAACCAATCGTTATTAAAACTGAACTACAGCTCAATCAACTTCATTCTAAGAGTAATGCATGACTAGTATTCTTTTATTGCACTAATTTTAAACTAAATAATATTTCTTGCACTAAATCTGTTTTATGTTTTTGTAACAAGTTTATCGAAATAATTATAAAATCAGTTTTTGTTGTAATCATGGCATATTTTACACCATACTGGACATACAAATACAGCGCTCACACTCATACACTCATTACACATATACTACGAATATTCCCACGTACTGCCAAAGAACACCAGTGGTCATACTCATATCATGCAATCACTTTCATAACACCTCGTAATTACTGCCTTATTCCGAACCCACACTTAAACACGAACATTAACAATGTCTAATAATACTTACGATTTAATCGATAATGTGGATCATTTTTCTGTATCAGAAACATATACATGCACCCCAGAACAGACTCAAATGTATATCAAACAAACTACATACCAATTGAACATCCTTTCACAAAATATTAGATCTATTAATGTAAATTTCACTGATCTACAAACTTTATTACATCGTATTGGTATTGACTGTGAACTCCTAGTGCTGACTGAGTGCTGGTTAAAATGCTCTACTAATAATTACATTCCTAGTCTACAAAATTATATTACCTACCATACCACCAAACACTTAAACAAGAGTGACGGAGTCGTCGTGTATGTTAAATCCACTCTTGTATCGTCTTACGAAGAACCTGACTTTCACGGCTCTGCTTCTGGTCTAATAATAAAATTAGACTCAGATGTAGCAATACTTTGTATATACCGATCGCCTGCAAACGATAATATTCATTCATTCCTTTCTGCACTAAATCTAATACTTCAGTCACTGAATAACTACAAAACCGTGATCATAACGGGAGACATCAACATAGATATCAAACATAACTCATTAGACATACGAACTCATGAATATCTCAACACCTTAGCATATCATGGATTCTTACCCGCACATACAGAGCCTACAAGAGGAACTAACTGTTTAGATCACCTTATAATTCGCTCTAAGTATAAGCCTTTGACACTTGTCTATGATTCAACTGTAACTGATCATTATGCTTCTCTATTGTGCCTTAACAAAATTACTATTAAGTCGAATTCCATAAAATATGTCAATAAAATAAACTACGACGCTCTCGACACAGTCATGGCAAGTTTAGACTTCGCTCCCATTCAGTCTATGATAGATCCAAACGATGCTGCAGACGCCTTTATAAGTCTTACTAAAAAGGCAATAGAGGAATGCTCAACAACAATAAAGGTTTCAGCAAAAAAAAAACTCTGAAACCATGGATAACACCGGGTTTGCTTAGATGTATACGTAACCGTGACTCTCTGCATAAAAAAGTAAAGCAATCGCCCGACAACATCATAATCAGTACCACCTATAAACGATACAGAAATTTTTGTACAGCATTATTAAAGAAAGTAAAAAGAAAATTTGATTCTCAAGAATTGAATAAGGCTATGTATAACCCTAAGAAACTTTGGGAAACCATTAATAACATCACAAACACTACCAAAATCAAACACTCCTACTCACAGTTGTTATCAGCTTCATCATCTCCGATACAGTCTTGCAACGACGTAAATAATTTTTTTGCGAGCATAGGAAGAAATCTTGCAGATAACATAAATAACTCACAATTCCTTTCCCGCATTTCACTTCGCCACACGTCTAACTTCGAAAAATCGTCAGTGTTGGAAAAAACGGATCCTGACGAAATTATATCGACTATAAATATGCTACGAACTAATGCGGCTACCGGCTGGGATGGTATTTCAACCTTGTTCTTGAAGCGTTATTCCGCAATCCTCGCACCTATACTATGCCACATTTTCAATCTTTGCTTTGACTTAGGCATCTTCCCTACTTCATTTAAAAAGGCAGCTATACATCCCATTTTCAAGGTCGGCGATGGGTGCCTCGTTAATAACTACCGCCCCATAGCGGTACTTAGTACTTTATCAAAAATACTCGAACGCTTAATGAATAAAAGACTCATTCACTATCTTGAGCATTTTAATATTTTATCACCTCAACAATTTGGTTTCCGTAAAAACAAATCCACAAACGACGCAATACACAAGTTGATTGATCACATAGTGAAAAATATAGACAGTAATAAAAAGGTATTGACCATTTTCTTAAACCTTACGAAAGCTTTCGACACGGTGCCCATTCCGACTCTTTTACTCAAGCTAGAACGTATAGGTGTAAGGGGCCTACCACTAAATCTATTCAAAAGCTACCTGACAAGCCGTTCGCAATTCGTAACGATGGACAATTACAATAGCGATACAGTCACTATTGAATATAGTGTGCCGCAGGGTAGCATTTTGGGGCCCACATTGTTCCTAGTATTCATAAACGACCTCTGCAACTTACATATATCAAATGCCCAAATAATTTCGTATGCTGATGACACTGCAATAACTTTTACTGCTGACTCATGGTTAGAACTACAGTCAATAGCACAAAAAGGATTTAACTCAACACTAAGATGGCTTTACTCACACACTTTGACCCTGAATACCTCTAAAACTAACTTTATTACTTTTTCAATTAAATCAAATTCCCAACCTAATCCCTCTATCTTTCTAAAAGCTCACTTGTGTTCTTTAATGTCTCAGCAGGACTGCCAGTGCCCATCACTTACTCGAGTTGAACAAATAAAATATCTTGGAATTTTCATTGACCAACACTTGAATTTCAAATCACACCTTAACACCTTATCCGGCCGCGTACGCAAACTTATATATATATTCAAAACACTGCGACATGTAGCTCACGCTTCAGTTATCCGTAACGTATATTTCGCTCTTTGCCAATCACTAGTAACTTATTGTATTTCCTGCTGGGGAGGAGCTGCTAAGACAGTGATGAAGCCCTTAGAGATCGCTCACAGAGCCATACTTAAAGTTGCAACCTTCCGCCATATCTTGTCTCCAACCACCGAACTTTATAAATCCTGGAATGTTTTAAATGTACGACAACAGTACATTTTACAAATTGTATTACTCCAACATTCCAGGACACCATACAGACATATTTCTAAGCGTCGGAAAGACAGAATCTGTATTATTCCACCTCCACGTACCTCATACGTAAAAAGATTCTCTTTTTATCTTGCTCCATCTCTGTATAACAAAATTAATGCAATATGCCCAATATATAAACTCTCACTCCACAATTGTAAAAAATCTGTACGGACATTCCTTTTAGACCTCAATTATGATGACACTGAATTATTTCTCACAAAGTAATCACGCACGCACGCCCACACAACACTCACACTCACACACACACACACACACACTCACACTCGCAAAAACACCCAGACACACTTACACACTTATTGATAAGCTATGAATAATAATATTAAACAATTAAAATATAAAAATATGTATATGAATAAATAGTAATAAAATTATTATATTAAACTATTGCATTATATTAGTACATATAAATCGACTAATCAGGGGATCGGCACTGTCTCTCCTTAACACAGGCCGACTTTCGGCCTAGCTAGGAGAACAGTATCTCACCTGTTTTGTATTGCATTGTATAATATAATAGAATCTAAAATTACAGAATTCCAACAGTTGTGAACATTGCAATCCCATTATGAAATAAATACTATTACTATTACTATTCCGTAGTTTTAGTTTTAACATTGTGAGTGTTTAGGTCAAGTATGTTTAGCTGTTTGTGTATTTTTTTGTAAATGTACCTACTTATTACATAATGTTGGTGCTTAGCAAAGGTAGTTTTGTGTGGAACACCTAAAGGGATGTTTGTCCGCTTTTTGGGATTTGACGGTGGTATGCTCAAATGAGATCTGAGGACTGAGCGAAGTATAAACAACTGACGAACCATCAAGACCCTACAGTCCGAGTAAAGCTGCACCGTAGGATATCTGTAGGGCTTTTTCATCATCACTTTGAGTACAGCCCTCTGAGCTCTCTCCACCTGTATAAGGTTAGTTTTGGTTGCACCACCCCAAACTGTAACACAATACCCGATTATCGATTGACATAGTGCAAGATAAACCATCTTGAGTGTATGACCGTCAGCCGATTCCCTAAGCGTTCTAAAAATAGAGATAAGACGCATAATTTTGTTTGATAACATGTTAAGTTGCTTGTCCCATCTTAATCTGTCATCTATATGTACGCCTAAGTACTTTACACTGTCCGCTCTGACCAGAGCAGGACAGGGGCAAGATGCTGATGGGCTCAGGCAAGAGTGCGCCTGGATACTGAAGGTCCGTGATGGTTTTGTATTACTGCGTATTGAGAAGGGAATGTAGGACGTCTTGGCGAGATTTAGCGTCAGCAAGTTCGAATTCATCCAATACATAATTGTTCTCAGTACGGATTCCGCCTGCACTTTAATTTCCTCCCATGTTGACGCATATACAAGTATGGCAGTATCATCGGCATATGTATAAATGTCAGTGCTTGGGAATATCATATTGGAAAGATCATTTATATAAATTTGGAATAATAAAGGTCCCAGCACGCTGCCCTGGGGCACACCAAAAGTTACAATTTCGTCATTGCTGAGATAATCATCAATTTTTACTTGTTGCCTGCGATTCATAAGATAATCTTTAAATAACTCGAGACATGTGCCACGTATACCTATATATTCCAATATAGAAATCAATTTGGGAACAGAAACTGTGTCAAAGGCTTTGGATAAGTCTAGAAATATGCCCAAACATTTCCTTTTGTTATCCAAATTTTTCGCAATGTTTTGCGTCAAATCCATCACCGCATCTTCAGTCGAGATACCAGTACGAAAGCCGTACTGATTATTAGCAATCAGTTTGTATTTATTTAAGAAACTTCTTAGATTTTTGCTTATTATTTTTTCTAGTATCTTCGACAGTGAAGTCAAGACTGATATTGGTCTGTAATTATTAACACAGTTTCTGTCCCCTCCTTTATGTATTGGGTGTACGATTGCTTTTTTCAGAGCATTTGGGAACACACCCGTTTGTATACAAAGATTGCATAAGTATGTTATTACTCATCCCCCCGCAAAAGCATAAGATGGTATAAGAGGGTTATCTTTCACTGCCTCGATATAGCTGTCTGGAACGCATTTTATCTGTATAAGACTTATGTGAAAAAGAATCGAAAATATAAGTCTATTGAGTTCAGAGACCAATTGATAAAGGAAATGTGTCAGATTTCTGGTGATATAAAAGGTCCCGATGTGGTAAGAAAAGATAGTGTGTACAGCAGCCGAAAATTTAGGCAAAATGTTGTTGAAGAGTGTAGCGTCGCTGTAATAAAAGGTACTGGCCAGTCGTGATGCCACCTCCAACCTCAGATGGCAACAAAAGAAAATTCAAATATTTAAATTGCAAATTGTGCTGCAAAACTAAATATATCTGCAAGGGATGTGTGAAAAGAACACCTTTGTGTCCTGAGTGTTTTGAAGATTGGCACATTTTGCATGGGATTATTCAGCAAGATGCAAATAATCGGGAAGACTAGATTTAAGGTCAATTTAATTGTTCTGATTACATGGCACTGATTAGAAGTTTCTTTAATTACTGTTTTTTAGTATTAGATATTACATTATGTGATTCCATAAATGCTAAGTATTCTTTTAAAGGACATGTTAGGAAATGGGCTTAAAATAATTTTGTTCTTGAACAACTATCATGTGCGGTTTTTCTGGTAGGGAAAATTATCCAGGATGGCCTTACAATAACAAAAAAAAAAATAAAAGCACCATTATTTAATAAATAAATATTTTAAACCTAGATATTTTTTATCGTAATAAATTATTTTGGCACATTAAAACAAAGAAAAAGCTGTTTAATATTATTTTAAAGCATATTATACGCCTTTGTGTTATACAAAAACATTATTAAATGGTTTTATACTAAAACCACCGTATAATCTCCATGATTTGGATGTATGACATTGATTCCTTTGCCGCCTTTGAAAACATTACCTGTGTCAATGGTTGCAACACTTGACACATTGACAGTTGTTTGTTAAGTTTACCTACAAGACTAGATTCTGGCCATGGGGTAGGCAGAAATGCTATGTATGTCAAAATCGCCATTGTAAGTTGATGGATGTAGTCTTGGGCTTAATCGGACACTGTTGGGTGCGCACTCTATTCGTACAATTTGAAAAATGTACTAGTACACCTTATTAGTACTATTAGTACTTAGTAGTACCCAGATGTTTTGACCCAATAATAACAAACAGTACCTGAATAACCGGCTATAAAATAGTGTACAAGTCGAAATACTTTTTTTTCGTCCTTTTTTTTTCATCGTCATACTTTCATCGTCATTTCGTCCATCACCGCATTAAAAAAACACAAAAACAAACCTAAATAAAGAAATAATAAAATTTTATAAACGTAACCTAAACAAATTCCTTTTACGTAAAAGTAAAACTGTACATTTAAAAGGTTTCATTAAAATTCTCAATTTTTACTTACACTGAAAAAAAAAACAATAACAAAAGCACTTTTACTTTTACGTAAAAGGAATCTGTTTAGATTATGTTTATAAAACTTTGATTTAAATGTTGACACTAAAACGTGAAATGAAAGGAATGCGCGACACGACGTTACTCGAACAGTCTTACCACATTCAACATTAGCCGTTCGTTCGTACCGTTCTACCGTATAGCTCTGTTTCATTTTAGAACGAACGAACGTCGCACGAATAACATCATCTCGGACTCGGACTGTCGGACAGTCGGACAATCGGACCCATACACCAAAGCCATAGACTATACAACTCAAACTGGTCGGACCGTCGGACCTCGGTAACGTTGTACTAGTTGATAGTACTGTTACAGTGTCCGATTAGTCCGATTAGGTCCGAATAGCATTTGACGTTTGGTAATATTACTTTTCGTACCTCACTAAGTACCGTAACCTATTAGTACATCGTACATGTACTACCCAAGACTAGATGGATGTAGTCCATCAACCTGCACCAGGCCAGCGTGTTGGACTACGGCCTCGCCCTTCTCATTCTGAGAAGAGACCCATGCCCAGCAATGGGACAGTACCTAATGGGCTGAATTCATTTTATTTACTGTTAGCGACTGTGTTAACGCAGAAGCGCTATTATTAACAACTAGCTCTTAGCCTGCGTTGATTTCGTACTTTTCCCTTAGAATAAATGATTTATGATAAGGATAATAAATCATATAAGATATAAAGATCTTTTTCTCCTACAATTTGGGACATTATGACCAAGAAGTCGGTAAACTACAGAATGACTACTGAAGGTTATGCGTCTCTTCCACGGTGGGTCAGTAAACCAGTCAGACTAGATTGGATCTGTTACCCTTTTGTAAATAGTCACTCCAGCAGGTCGGAATAGGTGAACATGTGTATTAGGTAGAGAAATAAAAGAATAATGTGTTCACTTATATTTATTCTACTTCTTCATTTTCTACATCTTCCCTAACAATTACATCATCAAGAAACTGTGCAGGCGGTAATATGTTGTTTTGATGCCGAGCCCACCCAAGATACCATATGATCGTCATCACATGAGCACAGCTTCCGACAGTTCGCTTCCCTACTATACAGCTGCAGTAATATTCAGGAATTCTCTCCTCCCAATTATTTGACTCTATTAATTTTATTAAAACATGAGTATAATATACTTTATTGCTTTGATGTCTTGATCTGATCCTGCCTCTAAGCAATACTGTCTCATGTGATGACATTATGCCTGGGACATTTGTGATTTCTAAGCTTTCACTTATTTCAACCAAAAATGTCCCATTTGCACGAATATGCTCCCCGTAATAAAAATTGATCTAGCTTGCTTTATTTGGTAAATTCCAAGACTGAACAAAATCAAGTCTGACATTTCCATTACAGGGAACATATTTATTTGTGGTAATTGGGCATTGTCTATTCTTATGAAACTGGCTCGGCGTCTATTTAATTGATGCTCAAGCACATAATCACCTAAATAGTTCGGCAAGTTTACTCTTTGCATTGCTCTGTCTAAGATTGCTTGAGCATCAGAACGGTCGGTTATAAGCGGATGGAAATTGTTCAATATTGCTGCGCAAATTCTAAAATCACTCATCAAGTTTCTTGATGCTACATTAAAATATTTATTCCTGAACATTTTGAAATCACGTTTAAACCGACCATTCACTACTTCAATTACCCATCTGCACAAGGTTACAAGCCGAGATTTGTTTGCTTTTATTGTGGACAATTGTGTTTCACCTACATCTAGAGTCTCTGGCTTGTGTACTGAGAATCCTAATGAGGTAAGTAGTCCTATAGCATCCCGAAACCCTCTATCTAGCAAAAACACATCATTTTCTCTAAAATAATTTCTGAGAGCACCACTGGGTGCAAAAAGCTGGTTCATTATCTGGGCATCAGATGTTGTAGCAGCATACGGACCATAAACATCTGAAATAAACCCATCTGTGGTTGCCATTATAAAAGGTTTCAATAGATTGGCGTATTTATGTAAGCTGTAGGTTTTTTTTTGGAATAGGTAGTTAGACGACTTTTGCAAATATATATATGTGCCATCAAAGATTACTATAGGATTACTTTCCTGTGTGCCAAAAAGACCCTGTGGAATCAAAAGATTTCTACTGGACAAGCTGGCCCTTGGAATATTATTAATGCCCAAATGTAATGGAACATATGAATCCAATAAGCAGCCATGGGCCTTCTTTACATACTGGCAGACTGTATAAGTTGATAAACGAAACAAAGATGCAATGCGTCGAAAAGGTTCCCCAGTCCTTATTTTTATTATATACATACCAAGTGCTGTTTTATGTTTTTTACATATATTGGACAATTGAGGTATACAAGTTAATATTGCCAGAAAGTTCAAAACAGTCAAGCCTGTCCAGTATCGACAAGTAATATTACTCATGTGTTCAACATTTTCAAAGTCAATGGTGTTATTTACATCCCTCCTTAATAAGTCAAGCATTTTAGTAATATGCCCTGGGTTGAATTCAGTTACAAATTCAAATTCAGCAAGAAAGTCCCAATTGTATACGCTTAAATGTTCTTCACACACCCGAGCATTTTGAGTGATGTACAGTTTTTGATGTTTTAGAATATTTTTCTTTAAATACAATGGCACACGTTTCCTTTCGCGATTCACACAATCCGGAACAAAACAATGAGTAGTGGTATCTGGAGTGCGACTATAACCATCTAATGTAATGCTCATAACTGGTTCTCGGAGAACATTTTCAATGTCTGTACTGGCAGAACTGGGAGGCTCCGCAACAGAGCTGGATCCACTGATGATTGGATTTGGTTCTTGCAGAATATCCTCATTTTCGGTGCTGGCAGTACTCATTACGGATAATCCAGATCCACTTTCTGCAGGTGGTGGTGGTTGCCGATGAGCTCTTAACCAACAAGCATTACATACCCGGGCGTTAGACGGCATCTGCAATTGAAGTTACAATTAGTTTTAGTAATTCTAATGTGGGGAATATTTATACAAACAGAAAAAGTGAGTACAAGTACAGAAGCTGGTCAAGTTAAGCTTGAATTGCTGAAATAAGTTGATATTATTATGGTATACATTTTTTTTAAACTAATTAAAGTCAATAAAGTAGGAATAATGTATACAACAAGCAGGTACACTTACTTCAAGCGGGCTGATTATATTTGCAAAATAAATCCATTCAGCATCACCATAATTTAATTGACGAGAGCGCCTCCCAGTTCTTCTGGAAATGGATATGCCACAACATACACATACTGCATCATGGCCAAATTGACGTCCACCTATATTGCCTTCATTCCTGTTATTTGATTCATGAATTAATAGGCTAACACATTCTTGACAAAGGTGGTCTTCATCAATTACCTAAAACAAGAAAAACGTCGTATTTTAATTTATACCAGAATATGCTCTTTTTTAAGTTAATGATGTTTATAATTACTATGATATGATACTGCCAAAAACCAAGAAGACAATTGCTTGCACAAATGTGTAAAAATCAATAGTAAATACACTATAATTGGCAAATAAAAATCAGTATTATTAAACTGATGAGTAGATAACATGGAGTCTAGTTTTAAAATTATGTGTATGCAGATTTTTAGGTACATACCTGTCTGGCAATCCATTCTTCTAATACAGAGATAATTTCAAGATCCATATGGGTTGCATTGTACTGATATTGTTGTGTAATTGGAATAGCAATCCAGCAATTAATGCAGCGAGGCATGATGGTGAGGATTACCTGAAAGATAAAAACATTACTTAGTGTGGTTTCAGTTGGTCTACGGTAGGTAATCAAATTCATTGTTTTAAAAGGCAGATCTGAACACAACAGACCTTATGAAGTACTTGTTTATAGTCCATGTCTGCGACTTGATCGTTTGTTAGAATTCGTACAAAATAGATACTAACCTTACACAGCAGCGATAAATGGATGTTAATCGTGTGCAAAATCCAAGTCCGAGGGAAAAATCAGGGTCGTCAGTATCGCCGGTCGTCGAGTTTTCAAATCGTGTGCAGTATCAAAGAATCCAAATTATAAGCCAGGTCAAATAAAGATAAACTTATAAGAAGAAACTTAACAAGACAAAAATAACAAAAACACTCGCAAACAAATTCAAATCACTTGTGTCCGTTGAATATTGAATTGAATTTGACACTTGATTTGACGCTCACGATGACAACAATGACATCTAACAGAACAATGTTGCCAAAATAAATAATTAATGTGGGTTGCAATTTAACTTTTTAATTATAATTATTTAAAAATACAATAACTACGAAAGGGTGCTTTTAAAAAAAATAAAAAATATATACGAAGTATCCTTAATTTATGTACTTTCACAAAAACATAATCTCTTCCCTGTTCACAGCAGTTTTGAATAAAATCCCAGCCTCCATAGAAAAACCTAACATGTCCTTTGGTTTTATTTTGAAAACAACTTACATTCCTATAATACTGCAGTAGCCGTAGCATCATATTTTGAGACCGTAAAATATTTATAAAATACGGTACTGCTATAGCCGATTACGTAAATAGCCGTAGTGTAATTTTAACATGTCATTTATGCATAATTAAATGACAGTACGGCTATAACCGGCATACGGCTATGAAAGTACCTACTGTCGTTGTATTATTATTCTTTAGTATTGCTCTTGGTAAGTACGGATATAGCAGTGGTCGTAACTTGTATGGGCAATTTTACTGTCATATCGCATAATTTGAAAAAGTCATTACCGTCCCGCAACGTGTTAACCGACATTTTACTGTAATCCGTATATAATTTGAATGCCCTGTGTGCTGTGTCCTCTTGCAATGTATCGGTAAAATAAATTACTATAGGCCTTATCTACTTCTTTACAAAATATTCTACGTAACAAGCCCTTTCATTTGATACCCATATTGATGGGATTGAAAAAAAACTAAGTTGTCCGCCATCTTGTAGCGGAAGCCATTTTGGATTGACAATAATATTGAATATACATAATTGTATTGTCACCAGAATCAAAGGCGAATACCAAATTTTAGATCAATCGGTTGACAGGAAGAGGGTGAAATTTCAATGAATAAATTTGATCCACGAAAAATAAAACAAACGGAGTAAGCTAAATAAACTAAATAAAATGTATTTTTTTCATGTCTTTGTTTTAGGTGATATATACGAGGTTCCATCTCTACAACAGAGTTCAGATATGGCAAACGTCAAGGCTGAAACTGTAGAAAATGGATATATGATAATATATAATTATGATAATGGATATCCGTTCATCCCGAACTACTTTACGATCACGCTAGTGGTACAATATACTGTTCAAAATGTGAAAGCCATTTGAAAACCATAAATAAAGGAAACGTTAAAAGACATATCGAAGGAGCAGTACACCAGGGAAAGTTTGAGCGGCCCGAAGAGGAATTTTATTTCGATCTTATAAAATTTCTCATTTTGTGCAATATTCCGTGGTCTCAGATGAAAAATACTACTTTTCAAGATTTCAAAAAAAAATATATGTGTAGTACCTGTTGTTGTACGTGTACTAATCGTACTCTGCCAGATGAATCACAGTTACGGAAAGTTTACTTGGACAAGTTTTTTAAAAATAAAATCAATTCGATTCGGCAAAATTATAAAAATGAGAAACTATGGATATCATTAGATGAAACGACAGAATTTTAGGTCGCTATATAGTCCATTTTTTAATAAAACCATTACATCCTAGCAATTTGACTAGACCTTATTTGGTAGCATGTAAAATGCTAACTGTAGTTAATGGACAAACAATCACGCAATTTGTGTTAGAATGTTGGGAAAACTTTTGGGAAGATTCTTTTGAATCGAAGGTAGGTAACATTCTTGTCCTCTGCACTGATAGCGTTGCATATATGCTGTCTGCAGGACGAAATTTAAAACAATACTTACCTGAAATGAAGCACGTAACATGTTTGGCGCACTCTCTTCATCGCGTATCTGAGCAAATTAGGTTAGAATATCACGATGTTAACATTTTAATAGCAAATGTTAAAAAGGTATTTTTGAAAGCCCCAAGTAGAGTCAAAATTTTAAAAGAAAAATATCCAGATTTGCCGCTACCTCCCCAACCAGTTGTTACAAGATGGGGCACTTGGTTAGAGGCAGCATTTTATTACGCTCAAAACTTTGAAAAAATAAAAGAAGTATTATCTTGTTTAAGCAGCTCTGATGCGGTATCTATTCGAGAGGCAAAAAATATTATAGAAAAAGAAAATTTAAAACAAGATTTAAATTACATTAAAAACAATTATTTTATAATTCATTTGTTTTTAAAAGAATTGCAAAAGCATAATTTATCGTTGACAGATTCACTTTTAGCATTTGACAACGTCAGAGATGCTCTAAATCAGTGCAATTCAGAAAATATAAAAAATAAAATAGAATGTGTTATGGAACGAAACCCAGATTTAGACACACTTAGAGAATATAGTGAGGCCATTGAAAAAAATGAAGCACATAATTTAATACCTTTTTTAAAATTTGCTCCTTTGACATCGTCAGATGTAGAACGGTCTTTTTCCATTTATAAATGGATTTTAGATGTTAAAAGAAATAGGTTGAAAATTGAAAATATAGAGAAACTCATAGTTATATATTTTAATTGTAAAGATCAGGATTACCAGGATGCTGACATTGTAATCGATGAAGATTAAAAATGTGAATAAATGTAAAATGTACATATTTAACGATAAACAATGTTGATTTTTATCTTTTTTCTTTATTCTACCCCTTTTTTTTGGTCCTAAAATCTGACTAAAATCAACCTGTTCCTTCGTATGCCCTTTACGTTTCAAAGTCGTGGTGCATCCTTAGAAAAGTCTCACGATCCCAGTAGGCATTGGCCCTCTATGGGGCCCCGTCATTTATTCTACCCTTAATGCAAATTACCATGACCACTATGAAAATATTTAAATTTAAGTGCAACAATTTATCTCCAAAAGTATAAGTAATTTATCTCCAAGTCTATCTATAAAAGTTCTACCCATAAAAGGCTAAAAATAAAAAAATAAAAATTAAAGCTTCGATCGGAATTAGATTGTTTTTATTATTCAACAGATAAATAATTAATTAATTTAGTTTTTATACCTTCCTTTAAATTTTGAATTGAGTAGGAATAATATCACTACCAACATTAACAATGTATAATTGAATCCGGAAATACCGGAATTACTTTCCGGGAAAATGGCTTATCCATGTTATTCTTTCTGTGTGCATTTATGATACAAGTACCAAAAATCAATCTACCTACTCCGATCACTGGAACTTATCTATACTAATATTATAAAGCGGAAAAGTTTGTTTGTTTGTTTGTTTGTTTGCTTGAACGCGCTAATCTTCGAAAGTACTGGGTGGATTTGGATGAAATTTGGTATGGAAGTAGCTTGAAGGTTGAGGAAGGTTATAGGCTACTTTTTACCCGACTGCAAAAAAGGAGAGTTATGTTTTTACCGTGATAGAATCCACGGGAGCGAAGCCCCGCGTGAGTACTAGTCACAGATATTTTTGCTAAATAGAAAAACTTTTAGAACTAAAGTTTGTTAATTGGGTATTTTTCCATGATCCAGGATCCCTTGTAAATGAAGCTTTTCTTTTACATGTATATACTTACAATAATTAATTTAATTTAATAAATCCAACTAAATAACTACAACGACATTTTATTATTAGGTGCACCAATCCTTTTATTTTCTTTAAGAACACTTATAAAACAAAACTGCAACATTTTAAAGATTTATTTACACTTGAGTTTCCTTTTTGTACATCTGGTTGAGGAGATTTTAATTCAGGAAAATCTGATACATTTTGAGTATTTACAACAGAATTTACAACAGAGGAGTAAGTGATTTTGCTCTTCTTTTCTACAATTTTTTTCATTTTTATAGGACAGGCCCTTGAGTTAGCCATATGGGGCCCGCTGCAGTTAACACAGCAGAGTTTATTTGGCTTTTCACGCTCTTTATAAGTGATCCTAAGGAGATTGCTAACCTATTTGGTAGATCTTTTCGAGTCACATCTCCCCTAGGTGCGTCGTCTGATGGGTCGGAGGTTTTTGTTGGAACCAGAGATATGCCTACCAGATTCACAGCCAAAGAAATAGCTAATGCTATAAGGGATCTGAAAAGGGGAAAGTCACCCGGTCATGACAGTTTGAGCGTTGAGCATCTTCGTTATGCAGGTAAACACTTGCCGAGAGTATTAGCAATGTTGTTCTGTTTTTGTACAAGTCATTCGTATCTTCCAGATAATTTACTAAAAACTATAGTTACACCTGTTATAAAAAACAAGACTGGAGATTCGAGTGATAAAAACAACTACAGACCTATTTCCCTGGCTACTATAATTGCTAAGGTACTGGACAGTCTGATTGATCGGCAGGTGGATAAGCATTTCACCTCCCACGACGCCCAGTTTGGGTTTAAGCCACATTTATCCACGGAAACAGCTATCCTCTGTCTCAAGCACACTGTTCAGTACTACACAGCTAGAAAAACGCCTGTGTATGCATGTTTCCTGGATTTATCCAAGGCCTTTGACCTGGTGTCATATGACTGCCTATGGAAGAAGTTGACACAGAATACGGATCTACCAAGAGATGTAGTTCAGTTACTAAAGTACTGGTACAATAATCAGTCCAACAGTGTAAAATGGGGGGGAGCCTTGTCGGATGCATACAGGTTGGAATGCGGGGTGAGACAGGGAGGCCTTAGCTCACCTAAGCTTTTCAACTTGTACGTAAACGAACTGATATGTGAACTCAGCAATACCAATATCGGGTGTTCCATTGATGGGCAATGCGTTAATAACATCAGCTATGCGGACGATATGGTATTGCTGAGCCCATCCATCAGCGCGCTTAGGAGGCTACTTCGTATATGTGAGGACTATGCGGTGGCTCATGGTCTTAGGTACAACGCGACTAAAAGTGAGCTTTTAGTTTTTAAAGCCGGTAACAAATGTTACGATACAGTCCCACCAATCACCTTAGGGGGCGCGTTGCTCACCAGAGTCAAGCGGTTCAAGTACCTGGGACACTGGGTCACCGATGACCTGTCCGACGATTTGGATGTAGAACGGGAGCGCAGAGCATTGGCCGTGAGGTGTAACATGCTGGCTCGTAGGTTTGCACGATGTACTGATGACGTAAAGATCACATTGTTTAGAGCGTACTGTCAGTCTCTGTACACGTGCGCCCTATGGGTCAATTACACTAAACGCTCCTACAATGCTCTGCGAGTCCAATACAATAATGCTTTCAGGGTAATGTTGGGGCTACCGCGCTTTTGCAGTGCGTCGGGGATGTTTGCGAAGGCAGGTGTGCCTGATTTTTTTGCATTAATACG
This sequence comes from Tholera decimalis, assembly GCA_943138885.2. Classification (NCBI taxonomy): domain Eukaryota; kingdom Metazoa; phylum Arthropoda; class Insecta; order Lepidoptera; family Noctuidae; genus Tholera; species Tholera decimalis. The sequence continues at coordinate 21,422,657 of OW964572.2, read as the reverse complement.
GTCGCGTATAGCATCCTTGATGCGGCGAGTGCGCGATAGCTCCAACAGCCTGATAGCTGTCGTCGCCGACAGGATGAATAGTCCAATAATGTGGCACTGGATGACGACTCACAGAGCGTCATTCACATACATTAAATAATTACTTTTTTAAGTGTATTTTATAATATTTCTTCTAATTTGTCTTGTTATTATTGTATTTTATATTTATTTTAAATTTGTGTGTTTATTTTTTTTGTTTATGTGTAAATGTGTCTCCATATGGACTTTGGTCTGCAAATAAAGTATTTTATTATTATTCCATTTATTAAATCTATGTACATATAAATTACATTTTTAAATATTAATATAAAAAATAAAAACATTTAAAAATATAAAAAATAGTAGCCCACCGGTATCGGGAACAGGGTCCAAGCTACCGGTGGTCAGGGCTCCATAGAGAGGAACCTCCTCACAATACGCGCCGTTTCCAGGAGCACTGCTTTCTGGATCAGGCCCTTGATCCAGCTGCCCAACCTCCAAGCCTCCTTAGATGTTGGTCGAGGCTCTTGGCTATTATGCCATTGGCTGAGACGACTATCGGCACAATGATTGCTGTCTCCACATCCCACATGTCGACAACCTCGCGCGCCAGGTCAAGATACTTATTTTTTTTATCTATCTCAGCTTTCACGAGGTTCTCGTCATGGGGGACTGCTATATCAACAATCATTGTGCGACGCTCTAATCGGTCTATCACCACTATGTCAGGCTTATTGGCAACAATAGTCCTGTCAGTGATGATAGACCGATCCCAGTACAGTGTAATATTGCCATTTTCGAGAACTGGGTCGGGCACATACCTATAGTATGGTACTTCTGATTCCACAAGATTGTATTTAAGAGCAAGTTGCTGGTGAATAATCCTGGCTACGAGGTTGTGTCTATGCAAATATTCTTCGTTAGCCAGACGAGAACAACCGGAGATAATGTGACGAATGGATTCTCCCGGTTTGTGACATGCCCGACATGTGTCTACCGTACCATCCTTCACAATATATTTCCGATAGTTATTCGTCATCATAACTTCGTCCATAATCGCACAGACAAAACCTTCGGTTTCCCCGAAGAGGTCACCAAAACGTAGCCAGGCTACGGACGCTAAAAATTTTTCTTCAGACCCACGAAGGGCTCGGTAATAGCGTCCGTGAAGCTCCTTGCTATTCCATACTTCTCTGCGGTCATTAGTATCTAATACTACAGGTTTGCGCCAATTCTCGTTACCTAAGGAGAGCGGCGTGAGGCCTTTATCCACCGCTACCACATCCCGATGCATACCCACGTCGGTTTCTAGGAAATATTCCCTAAGGCTGCATACCTCGCGGTTGTGCAGGGTCTTTGCATTTAAAAAGCCACGACCCCCGCACTTCCGCGGGATATACAGCCTCATCACCGATGAACGTGGGTGATGCATCCGATTTGCAGTCAGCGTTGTGCGGACCCGCCTGTCCAAGGCGTCAAGTTCAGTCTGAGTCCATTTGAGTATGCCAAAAAAATACATCAGTACTGGTATAACCCAACCATTGAAGGCACGCACCTTGTTTCCGCCTGATAGAAGACTATTCAGTACTTTATTCAGGCGGCCAAAGAAGCGTTCCTTCAATGACTGTTTAACATAAGTAGCATTAATGCCTAGCGCTTCTGACATACCCAAATACTTGTAAGTTTCAGTTGATCCGAGGGATCTTAGGTGTATGGAATTCGAGAGTTGAGTTCCCACGGATTCCATAATCTCCCCTCGCTTTACATGCATAACTGCACACTTGTCCACCCCAAATTCCATCCCGATGGCGCTACTGAAAGTTTCTGTTACCTTCAGTAGCTCCATCAGTTGCAGTTTGCTGGTGGCAAAGATTTTCAAATCATCCATGTAAAGCAAGTGTGATATGACCTGACCACCTCTTCTCAACTGGTAGCCTAGCCCCGAACCCTCCAGCAATGTACTGAGAGGGTTGAGAGCCAGACAAAACCACAGTGGGCTCAGACTGTCGCCTTGAAATATGCCACGCTCAATCCTAATCGGTTCGCTGTTTTCCTGGATCTGTCGACATCCTGGATAGCGAAGGACCGTCTTCCATTGCCCCATACATGACTCGAGAAAATTACGTAGTATTGGGTCTATTTTATACAACTCCAACACCTTCTTGAGCCATGTATGTGGAACAGAATCATAGGCCTTCTTATAATCTATCCAACATGTCGACAGATTCTTTCGGAAACGACGAACCTGTTGGTTAATGGCAATATCAATGAGGAGAAGCTCCTTAGTACCGCGGGACCCGTTCCTACATCCATTCTGAGAAGCAGACATGATTGAATTTGTATCAATATGATTATTAATTTTGGCTCTCAAAATGGAAGTAAGAACTTTATAGACCGTCGGTAAGCACGTGATCGGTCTATAATTTTTAGGTTCCGCTGTACTACCTGATTTATGGAGCAGGTGGGTTATTCCTGTAGTCAGGAATTGAGGTAGTGATCCTGAGGCAGACTGGAACTGAGATGCCAAGCGGGCGTGCGATCTTTGAAACCATTTTATCCAAAAATTGTGCAGTCCGTCTGGTCCTGGAGATTTCCAGTTGGATAGCGGACGGACTGCACGGGTTACATCTTGGGGGCTGATCGTAATTGCCCCCATTTCTGGTATAAGATCGCACGTGCGCTTGATCTCACTCATCCAGTCACCCTCGGTGTGACTGACAGGAGCCGACCAGATGCTGCGCCAGAACGAACACATGGTGTCATCATCCGGTAAGCACGTATCAGTCACACCTTGGTCAGGTCGCTCCCAGGCCCTATAAACCCACCTTTCATTGCTTTGGAATGCGCGATTCTGAGTGTATCGCTCCACCCGCCGCTTATATCTACGAATTCTATTTGCCCACGGATAGACTTTCTGCTTCAGGAAGTCGATGCGCTCTGTGACGCAGGTCAGATAATCCCGAGGACTAATATCAGTCCCCGCGAATGCCCGCCTCACAAAGCGCATCACTCTAGGGCGAGTGTTGCCCTGTCTGAAGCAGATAAGTTTGCCAATGAGTGCTCTAGCCCCAGCGATACGACGTTCGATCCTGCACTGCCAAGCTGGTACAGCTGGTCGAATAGCTCTGTCAGTCTTTGGAAACTTGACATGAGCTACCCGACACGCTGCAACAGCGGCACAGTACAGGATCGAATGGGTATCGGTGAGGTCTTCGCTATTGTCAAAATAATTTGACAACAGTGAATCTAGAACACACACTAGCGCCCTATTTTTCTTATGCATGGGCAAACGAGGCAGACGAGGTCTCAGCTCAGGTGGTGTGGAGCGATACTCCCGTAATGCACACTCCAAAGCACTCCTCATTCGTTCACTGCACTGGGTACTCACGGATGTAGCCCAGTCCTCATCATCTTCACCGACGTGGTCGGGTCGCGGTGAGATACTAGGTTGTAGTTGCACCGCAGCCTGTGGTGAAGCAGATGAGACACGACTGCACCGTGATTCGAGACGTAGTCTATCAAGTACGGCGTCATCCAACATACGGTTACGCTGGATGACCCGTACCTCATCCGACAGTCGTTGGGCCGAAACGTTGACAGCTGGTTCAAGTACCTGAAACAGAGAGAGCATCCGACCACGGTACGCAGTCAGGTTAGTTCCCCCCTCTGTAGCCCCAAAGTATGAGCGCATGACATTTTCATTGATGGAATTTGTCCATCGCATGCGCTGCACACTTCCACCGGCAGCGGGGACCCTATCAGAGGCCGGCGGGCCTCGAAGTCCTAAGCTGGCCGGAGGGCGGCCTCTTCCTCGCCGACGCGCAGGTGGTGGTGTCGTCGGCGGCGAGAAGTATTCGTCGCTCAAGCTCGACGCAACTGCAGCGGCCGGAGTCTCTTCACTCACGGCTAGAGCTGGTCCCGGCGGCTGCGAGGCGGAGCTGAGCGACGATTCCGCAGGTCTTGGGCGTGTGTTATTGAGTAATCTTGCCCGGTTTCTGGTCAACATTGTCTACGTTGTACGGTTGTACGAAGTTTTCATTTACGTCATTTGGTCTATTTTCTTAGTTGGAACATATATGAAGTGTGGTTTTATGGATTGTTGGTTTTTTTTTAACTATTTTCGTTCTGTCGAACATTGTATTTAACTATTTAATTTATAAATTATTGATAAAAATCAGGATGAAAATATTTGACGTCCGTGTAGACAACCGGGCCACAGATTATTATTATTATTATTATAATGCTGATCACTAGCACAACAGCTGCAGCGCTGTTTACCACTGCAGATCTTGGCTAAGTGATTGAATTTAAAACACCTATAACACTGCTGCAGAGGAGGAATGTAATCGAAAACTCTGTATGAGAACAGGTCATATTGAACACTAGCTTCTGCCCGCGACTTCGTACGCGTAGGAAGGTTTTCCCACGCAAATTCCGACCGCGTGGGAATTTCGGGATAAAAAGTAGCCTATGTGTTATTCCAGAATGTCAACTATCTACTTACCAAATTTCATTCAGAACCGATCAGTAGTTTTTGCGTGAAAGAGTAACAAACATCCATCTATCCTCACAAACTTTCGCATTTATAATATTAGTACGATTGTCAGGTAATGTATTTGATAGAAATGTAATGCTTACAGTTTGTAAAGGTACACGCTCCTGTCCTACTTTTTTTTAAAACCGTCTGATTGAAATTATTTCGTAGGTCGACGATAGCTTTGAGTACAAGTCCTTGTTTGAAATGTTCGTAGGAACAAATCGTATGATTCCGGTTTTTTCAATATGAGCAGCTGGAATGAATGCTCGCATGGAATTTTTCTCCAAGAATGCCGTATTATTAATAAAGTTATAAGCCGTATTGAATTGTTTAAATATCACCACAATCTTATTCGCGTTTATTCGCCGAATTGCCACTACACCTTTGATTCCACTTGAAAATATATGGTTCAGATATATCAGACTTTTGTTGCCCAGTCTCTCGTTTGAAGACCCAAGTAACACAGTCTTGGAGACTTAAAACAAATCTGTCTATAGACAGTCTATTCATGGTAAATCTTTAGATAGGGGGGTGCTTCTTCGAGTAAGGCATTCTTCGGTGATTTTCGTGGCAATTTTCAAATTCAATTTTTTTTAAAATTTGATTTCAGAATCTTAAAGTATACATAAAAGTAATACTTTTTATAAAAAAGGCACTTCAGAGAGCGATATACTTACAGAGATAATCGAAGTTAAAAAAAATGGAGGCCACGCTAATCACAAAACACCCCACGAAAATGAATATTTTAATTTGACTTTCTCAAATGGGTTACTTATTGTTACTTAAAGAAGCTATTTTATTGTAAGAAAAAAAAGTAGGTAGGTTACTAGGGCAGAAAACTTTTTTTAGTAGAATCAGTCCAACTTTATTTATTATTTGTTAAAGAAATTACAAAAATATAATACTAATTGAAACGTTTAAAAAAATAAGACTTTATCAGTCATTTGTTAGGAACATAACAGTATTTATTATTATCACAATCATTTACTTCCTTATTTATATATTTTTTTATAAAATGGTCAAATCGGAATCACTCGAGTTTTCGTCGGCTTTGGGGTCATCAGTTCTTCGTATTCATTGGTCAAGCCTGGATTATTATCTGACAGTTCAATATCATCCGTTGATCGTTTCAAATCATAATTCTTATGTGGCGTTTTTGTTTAAACTCTCATTTCTGGAATAAACTTAATAAGTAATAAATTGTTCTATTCTTAATATTACTAGGTACTTATAAAGACAGAAATCCATTGAATATGACATTTTAAGTTTTGATTTAAACGAATTTACATTTAACTAAAGTAATAAAAAATATTTTCATTCATAACTAGTACAAAACTCAAAGTTATTTCATTTGCATGGTCAAAAATTGATTTGCGTGGGTCAAAACTACCACGTAAACCACGAAAATCACGACCACGAAAATCAAAATAAATCCTTTATGCAAAAAAAATATAAAAACCGTTTAAGCAAATAAACTGTGTTTTGATTATAAGTTACGTTACCTTATATTTGTTCGCTACAATATTTTATTAAATAAATAAATTCACAGACACCGGAGATAATTGTACCACGCAAATCAAAGTTTTGAGAAACCAAACCCACGCAACGAAGTTCTTCCATCTATTTTTTGAAAACTCGACGCTCCATCACACAAACACTCTGGCCAGCCGTCGGAGCGCCACTAGTTGTAACTAGAATTACGATGATGTCTCATTGGGCCGCGAATTGAGAGATGTATGAGTGAAATTATAATAATCCACGCAAATCATCAATTACCTCGGGACAGTTACATTTAAATTTTTTTTAGGAAATTTAGTTCTTTTAGAACTATGGTCTATTTTTTCATAGCATTGTGAACTTCTAAGGACTTAGTGGTTTTTTTTGGTAAGCTTGTAGCGTTTAGTTTAAAATATATAATTTACTAAGGGACCAGATCGGGGCTTAGGACACTACACGAAAATCAAAGAATGGGGGTATTTTATTTTTTTATGATATTTAATCATAAAGATAATTGAATAATAATCAGTAATCCTGTTAAGAGAGGACATAAGGTTTGCGCGAAAAAAAAAATGGCTTGCTGACTTTTCGATTTCTATTATTTTTAAGTAAAGCCGCTTGAAAAACCTGTCCAAAAGAATGACCCAGGGGCTTTCTAAAGATGGTTTCAATAAAGAACATGTATTCTTATAGAGTTTTTTTTCTCAAGCTCGATTATTTTTAGAGCATTTATTCTATATATAGTTCTATATATATATAGTAGAAAACGGAGACAACATTGGGTGCATCCTATAGTTCGAGACCGATTTTCAACATATTTGAAACATTGATGGGTGAATTAAGGAATGATGAGGCGAAGTTCTTTAACTACTTTCGAATGTCTTTTTCCTCTTTCGACGATCTCTTGGGAAGAATTTCAATGGACATGAAATTACAAGACACAAGATTTAGAGAGTGCATTTGTCCACAACAAAGGCTGTCCATATGTTTAAGGTACGTCCGTTTTTTTTTCAAATATTTATATAGGAAATGCTCTTCCAAGGTGGCTAGTTGGATTGTAATATAGTTTTAGGAGTTTAATAAAATACAGATATGCAATTATTGAAATATTTTTATTGGAAACAGTCACATGAGAGCTTTTGTTTTTGTCGTCTTGATTAAGTCATAGTGACTAAATTCCTTCAAAATCATAATCTAATACACTCGATGCTTCAGAAGATGGTTGAGAATGATACGATGACTGAGAGGTTGGTTATGGTGAACGTACGAACGCTGCCGTTTGCTGAAGAGATTGTAATGCACTTGTCGCTGCAGGAGATGGTTGAGAATGATACGATGACTGAAAGGTTGGTGATGGTGAATGAACGAACGCTGCCGGCTGCTGAAGAGGTTGTGTATGGTATCCACGATATTGATCTTGCCATTCAGTTTGATAATCATATCTTTGGAAACCAACACTATTCCTTTGATATTTTGTATAAGAGCTAAAACTCCTGCTTGAAACTCTAAAGTTTCATCCATTGTGAAAGAATCAACGGCGGGTAGTACATCCTTGAAAAATAATAAATTTGGGTTTTCTTTTTCTTGTGTCATCCTAAAGTCCAGGAATTTAGACATCTTTTCATCGACGTCTATTGTGCTCTTCGTGCTTATGGGAATCGAAGGTTTACGAAAGTCAGTTTCATTACTAGGACCACTTTGTACATTTCCTTCATCGTAGTTTTGAATTGACTCTTCGGTTGATCTCGGCTCATAAACCTTCTTTAAAAACATCATCTATCATCGTGTATATAACGTCGAGACTTTTTGGCAGCAGATCCAATTTTTTTTTCATCTTTCTTATTTTTCATCGATTTTCGCCATGTGTCTCGAATGATGTTCCATTTATCCGATACAGATTTTCCTGCAAACAAATAATAATTAGTATTATAAAATTTTGTTGTTTAAGTGTTTTTATCCATTTTATTTGTTTTCAGATATTCTGCTTCTGGGTGTTCGTTCAAGGAACTCCACTACTCATAATTATAGGGTAGGAATATTGACTATTAGTAAAATAATAAAAGAAACCAGCGTCATTATTTGGAAGAGATTATTCACAGATTTCATGAATTTGCCTGATACAGAGAGAGAATGGGAAGCCATTACAAATGAATTTGAAACAAAAGCTAACTTTCCTCATTGTCTTGGAGCTTTACACGGAAAGCACATCAGAATTATAAAACCATGCCATAGTGGTTCTATGTTCTTTAATTATAAAGATTATTTCTCTTTTGTATTACTTGCAGTGGTCGATTCAGAATACCGATTCATCTACATAAGTGTTGGTTCATATGGAAAAGAGTGTGATTCTACCATATTAAAGAACAGTACCTTTTGGTAAAAATTTAATGATGGTTCATTAAATATACCAAACCCCAAGCCTGTACAAGAAACCACACAATCATGAAGAAATGCCTTATGTACTCATTGGTGACCAAGGCTTTAGCTTAACACCGAATCTCTTAAGACCATATCGGGGTACACATTTAGATCATGAAAAAAAAATCTTCAACTATCGCTTGAGCCGAGCTAGAAGATATGTTGAGTGTGCCTTTGGTATGCTAGCCTACATGGGCCGATAGATCTTCAAATAGAAACGGCGATTAACGTCATAAAAGCTTCTACGGTTTTACATAACTTTGTCCGAGATAAAGACGGTATTAATTTACAACAAAACCCAATAAGTGAAGAAACGGGCCCGTTTCCACATAATAACATAATAATATAATTCGAAGAGCAAGAGAAGAATACCTTGGTAGGAAGCAGCTATATGAAACTACCTACATAGTATTGAATAAAAAATTAACTTACCAAATTCTTTTCTTTCTTTTTCGTCCAGTTTCTCAAACTCAGGATTTAATATTATGCAAATTTCCCGCCACGCTTCTAATCATCGATTTGTGAATTTGTACTCGTCCAACGTTTTATCCCACAATATGGGTTTATTTTCGACTAGCGATATTAACGCGCAAGCGTCCACGTCCATTTTGCTCGAGCACTGACGCCAAAGAGAATGTAATACACTAGACGCCGAATGAGACTAGCGACGCGAGGAAGGGCGGGGCGGAGGGGGTCTCGTCTTCAGTCTAGACGCAACGTTCCGATCCGGGCGTTTTGACTGATCGTCGCAGTGGCAAAACGTCCGTCAAATAACTCCGATCAGTCTTTTTTCCCGGATCAGTCATAATGTGAACAGCTCCATACAAATTGTACTGCCACTGGCACATCCGTCTATTTAGACTGACCGAGAAAAAAGACTGATCGGATAAGTGGGAACGGGCTCTGATACATTTTATGGTGTGCTTGGTTTCGTCCTCGACAGCCGGTGGAACTTCGTAAAGCTCTTCCGACGTTTGGCTCTAAGGCTGGTAGGACTCGCGCGCTTGCACAATTGGCGCAAGGACTAGGCATGCCTCAATCGCGCCGATAAATCACCTCTTTGAGGAGTGGCTGGAGCCGCCGATGAGCTGACGCCATGGCGTCCTCACCTACCGCCTGATGCAGGTGCTGACCGAACTCGAGGCTCTTTCGGGAGGTACCTGTATTCGAAACAGCGGGAGGACCCGCCTGGGTGTCGTCATTGTGAAAATAACCTGCAGGAAGCGGAGGAGCATACGGTAGAAGTGAGCCCCGCTTGGGCGGAGCACCACCGTGTCCTTGTGGAGGCGATCAGCAGCGGCGGTCTTTCGTTCCTGGTTCAGACCATGGTGCGGGGCGAGCGGGAATGGGATGCAGTTGCTTCTTTCTGCGACGCAGTCATGCTAGCGAAGGAGGAGGCTGAATGCGTGAGGGAGAGACAACTTGCTTCCTCACGCCCCAGCCGCCGCTGGAGACGCCTTGGGCGTTGGCCACCGTTGGCGTGGGTTTGCGGCTGGCGAGCAGGGGTAGCCCACCGTTCGGTAAGGATAGGTCTGCTGTCACCTAAATTGCCAGCCTCAGACTTCAAAAACCAAACCCCAACTAATGTTATAGTTTTTTCCCGGACACCCTAGAAAAAAATATTTTCGAAGTTAAAAACAAAACGAGGTTTACTTATGGTTTTATTTTTTTTTATAACATTATAGAGCTATGATAGAGCTCTATATTTTTTCATATAGTCTCTTTCTTTATATAAATCAACATTATAAAAACAATGTGATAAAATCATCGTGCTTTTTAGCACCCGTAAGACATGAACGCTTATAGGGAAAATCCCCCCGGACGCTCTCCAAACTAGGACAAATCCGGGGAAAACCGGATGGATGGCAGCCCTTGGTTACCAGGCTCGGAGAGATGGTGCATCGTGTTGAGCCTTTGCCTGCTGGGAATGTTCTAACGAGACACCACGGCCCCGGACCACAAGGGCAACTGAAGGAACAGGGTCGGTTTTTAGTCAGAAGAAGCCTGACACTCCCTTCCGCTAAAAAAGGAATAAAATAGAGTATTGTGCAATAAAGTCAAATTTAGTCTACTTATTTTATTATAAGTGACCCCTCCAAAATTGCAGGCTGCGACCGCGCCTAAGTAGGTATAATACAACCGAACATGTCAAAACATGCGTTACTCATCTATTACTCGGTCAAATTACGGGTTTTGTACGCAAATCTGCGAATATGCCTATAACAAATTAAATACGAATAGGTACGCAGCTACGGAAGGATCCGTCCACTTTTGTATACCAGCCTTATGTTAACACTTTGCGTCTTTGGCACCGCCACCGCCGCCGGCGTATATCTATACATACCTACCTACTATTATACCTACTATTTTTCACATTGTCTATAAATAAAAAATCTTTTACTTACCCTCTTGAATTGATTAATTAGATTGCTCTGTTACTGCATAAAATCGTCTTCCGTTCACAACGCATCTAATGACCTGGATGACAGTTACTAGATAATCTTAAACCACTCATAAATCTGTTTTGTTTTGTTCTGTCGTTTTTCTAGTAAATTTTATCTTGACGCCATTTTTATTGCTTAATTTTGCTTCAAATGATTTTCGTTACATATTTTAATGCTTATTATTATGTTTTTATAATTAAATTATGTCTAATTAAACATTTAACATGTTTTAAATTACTATATTTTAAATAAAATGAGTATTTGAAACATTATAATGCAATTTCAAAAATTGCCTTATAGAAATAATTTGGTAAAAAAATATTAAATCTTACATTTACAGCGGGCGCTCTTATTTTAAGAGAGTTTTATATAATAATCGACGATAGAATTTCAATCGCATATAGATTTGCTTGTTTATAACTAGCTAAAACATAAGTATATATGAAATAAGAAATTTGTTACGCCATGATGCAATACAATAATAAGTTTAAATAACTCTTGTAAGTTCTTCGCCATTATGTGTCGTTGTCTATTACAAATCAAAAGTTACTTAAAGTTGTTAGTTTTGAGTTAATTTTGGTTTAAAAACTCGACGAGTAAAGACTTCTTTAAAGGTCTCAACTTTATCTATAAACTATCTACTAGTAAAATTTGTGATCTATAAACAGTTTAGTGAGACACTAGAAAAATCTCTATAGACAATTAGAAAATTTACAACTCTTATCTCTATCTATTCATGTTTTCTTAACTCATTCTTATCCGAGCGGATAAGGTTGTGCCCACTTTTACTAAACTGTGTCTATAAGCGTTCTTGAAGATTACTTGGGGGATATTTTACTCTTAAGGTAGACGATAAAATTAAATTCTATTAGATATCTAATAGTCCGTTTTTAGACGTTACGGTACGACGAAGATTGTGTTACTTGGGGATGATTCAACGAACACTTTAAACTCAGTACAATGTGAATTTTCCGGATATAAACGTTTATAGTCTGGTTTGTAATACGGTAAGAAAGTATTGACCTCACCGCCGCCGTCGTTTTTACCGTCTTTCTCTGCGACACATTTCCTAGGCCTTTTATTACTTTGGGTCGGGGGATTATCACCCCCGCCCTTGTCAACCTCCATTTTTAACTCTATACTAAATTTTAATTATATACATTCAGCTATTTACACTAAAATACAATAACAGAAAAAAGTTTTGTTTGTTAAAATTTTCCGCCCTCTCATTTCAAATTGCCGCCAAAAAAAAGCTCATATATTTTGGCTTATTGAGTGTTGCCATTGACCAAACAAATATCAACACAAATCAAGCCAAAATCGCAGTCTAAAAATATTATTTTTATACTGTGCCAATATTTGGCGCGAAACATGTAGTTACGTTACGTTCTGTTTATTTGTCTCATTTGATCTTACCTTCTATTTTGATGATTCTTTATAATTTTTATTACTTTTTTGTTTTAGTCGATTGTAATAATTTAACATAATTATCCTGAATTGATTAGAAGAAGAACCGAGTATTAGCTGCATTTCAATTTTTAATTATAATGCCTACCTTTTTATTTACAAACTATGAATTTAACGGAGCGTAAATAACTCACGCACGCGCAAACGTGTTGCAACAAGTTGCCGGAAATTTCAAAATACAAGTCAACAACGAAACAAATTTATGAGACATCTTGTTTCTTTAATTTAAACTTTAATTTCGCTATGGATAACCTAGTTTGTGCATCCCAATATTTCGCAAATAAACAAAACGTGAGATCCATTGGTAATGTAATAAAATGGAATATTTTGAAAAATGAAGAAACTTTCTACAAATTTATCTTTGAAGATATGTCTTTGGTAAGTGATTTGCCGCCTAATTTTGTTAATATTATATCTACAATGAAAATGAATCTAAAGAATAAATCGAAGTTGGATTTCAAGAACTTCTTCCCTGTAGATGATAAGTTTCCGTACTTGCAACCAGTCAACAAAGAATTTATTTTTAATAATTGTTTGAATGCATTATGCGAAATATGCCCAAAAAACTTCTTTGGAAGTAATCGAAACAGTAAAATATTCAAGAATTTAGTATGGTCAGTTGTTTACAGCATGAAACGCCAACATTTTATGTTTGAAAAAATGATTGCAAAGTGGGATATGGAAACATCACCATGGAAAAATATACTACATGGTAATGCAAAAATTATACTGACCAAGATTGTGTTATGGTTAAGATACCTGCTATCATCAATGATTTGTTTAAATTTTTATGTTACTACTTGCAAACTGGATACAAATGAAAACAAACTTTATTATTTTTGGAAACATCAGTGGCAGAGCTTTTATGACAAACAAGTTTCCAAAATGGTAGTAACTAAAGTAATACAGAAATGTGAATCTTGTTCACTGGGAAAAAAGTCAAAGAGAAATCACAGCCTTGTTGACAGAACGAAGTTAAATATAATCAAAAAAGATGTTCCTAAGTTATATCTGACATTGAAACCGAATAATGATTGTAGACCTATAGTTTGCTACAAAAATAATTCTCTGAGTATTTCTGAAAAACATAACATTAAGGACAGATTAAGATTTTTAAGATTACTAACTGGCAAGCCACATATAAAAATTGAAATTAAGTACAAAATGTTGCACTCTAAATGGCTTGCTGCAAATAAGCCAAAGCTTTACTTTGTTAAAACTGATCTCAGCAATGCTTTTGGTTCAATAAATAGAGAGAAATTATTAAAAATATTATCAGAGAGACACATAATTTGCCAGCAGGCTCAAAAGAATCTGAACATAAAGAAAAAAATTGCTCAGCAGTACCGAGACTTAGTAACAGAGTTACGGAAGCCAATTTTAATCCGTGCAGGTTCTACGGTTTATGAATGGAAAGAAGGATTAGTTCAAGGATATAAATACTCACCTGCACTGTCTGAGCTGTACTACACATATATGGATGAACTGTATTTTCACGACCACTGTAAAACTGCTGAAAATCAAGTTAAATTATTCATTAGAGTAGTTGATGATTATTTATACATCACAGATTCCTTATCAGATGCGTCATCATTTTTGGATGCATTGTCGAATTATAAAAATGTGAATTATGAAAAAACAGTGGTGAATTTTCCCCATGAGAGTATAAAGCAAAGTGAGGATATATTTTTTCTCGGATACTGTTACAATACAATTACAATGCACATAAGTAGAGCCAGCAACATATTTGCTGGGCAGATGTGCTACAAAATTGCGTTCACAAGTGGCGTTTCTGAATTACACAAGTTTATTGAAAGCCGGATTGGTCAATCTGGCATTCAAATAAACAGCCACATCTTCAACTTGAACTATAATAATGAAGAAATGATATGGAGGCACATATTCACAACTTTTTGTTTGTCAGCTAATAAACTGTGCACTATATTGGCTATTCAATGCAGTGAGCAAGAAATGATAAATTTTCTTTCACTATATAAAAGGAGGGTATCTGTGAAATTGAGCAATTCTATGATCGAAACGTTAATGAAGAATAAGCCCAGTAATTTTATGTTTGTGTATTGTATAAACCATTTCAGATATTTATCATGGAGAGCTATATATTTATGTGCAAAGTTAACACCAAAATGCACTGGGCTAGTACCTTTTATAAATGTAGAATTGGCGAAATCCAATTGCATATTTGGAAAATGGCGGGAACATGCAAGAAGAATCGATGTAAATGGTGAATGTGAACGTAAATCGATCAGGGAAGTTTGTCGAAGAGCTGATTTGAGGATAATTTTTAGATATTTCGATGTATTACCTAAAGGATTTGAATGCTACCATCATAAAAGATTATTGTAAGGGGTGTAAATAAATAATGCTGTAAATAAATTATAAACTTATTTGATTTAATAAAAAATATACATAAATCTATAGATTCGGTTGGACGGTAGAAAATAAATGCTTAAAAATAATGTCTTAATAATCTAGGCTCACATTTGGACGGATCTAAGTTTCTATAAGCTACATTACACAATAACTTATTCTGACAGCTCAGATAGCAAAGATCAGATCAAAATAAAGTAATTTAGGAATGTTATCCTATATCATAATTTGTTTCTTACAAACTAACTTGGGCTTGTGAAGGAATGGAGTACCAATACTCAACAATATAACATAGTTGAGAATTACTTGCGTGATTAGGTACTTAGTTTGCTAAAAAAATTGGTGATTTCATGAAGTGGCCCGTCATTCCGTGAAATGCCGTGTTTTTATGGAATATTACACTGTCCTAAAACCTTAAGTAATATACTGGTACTATTGTTTATATCATCGGTTCGTAGGCAGTTGATGCTATACTGACACAGGGATACAACTTTAATTTACATTTCTTCACGACTCCATACATAACTGGTCTGACTACCTCAACAACGCAATTACAAACAGAGCTATTGCTAGTAGATACCCGACTACACCGTTACTATAAGCATGTGATAAAAAGTCTGGGTCGGATGCGACATAATAGGAAGCTTGCGGAGCATCGCAGGACACTATCCTTGCAGCCCGGATGAGTGCGGGGCCGGCCACTATTTCTGCAGATCGCTTATTGTGAGGCAACGGCTTCAGACGTACTGCTACATCGCTGAAGATGAGGTCGGAGTATGGTGGCAGGGAGTAGAACATGGAGAAACTGTGGAAAGAAGGTTTGGTTTAGTGTTTATATTATCATAGAATAGAATAGAATAATGATTTATTTGCTCAGATAGTAGGTACATAAATAAAAAGATGTTTACAAAAATTGTTTAGACCCTTGTACAATCTACCTCAAAAGGCATGCAAACATTTAAACACAGAAAAAACTATAATAATCATTTCAATGTGGATTAATATTAATCAAGAATTCGATTAAAATATATTAGTCTAAATACAATAAATGGTAAGATCATGTCAAAATTAAAATACAAAAACTCTAATTAAAATACAAATGTCAAAATTAAAATACAAATGTCAAAAATATGTCTAAATTAAAATACCAAGGTCAAACTTAAAATAATACAAATATCAGAACAACTAAATACAAAATATGTCATAATCAGTTACTTGAGTTTCAAATCTTAATTAATTTATCGTTTAAAAAGTCTTGAACAGAATAGTAGCCCTTATCAATTAATAACATTTTTAATTTCTTTTTGAACATTGGAATTGATTCATTTTTTATTGTATCGGGTATCTTGTTATATATTAATGGTCCCATGCCGAAAACACTTTTCTTTAGTAGAGCAGTATTATAGCCTGCAACATGCACTAGGTTTTTATATTGGCTTCTAATAGGTCTTGTTCTTGTTTCGGATACCATGGGAAAATAATGTTTATTTAGTCTTACAAATACAGCTAATTCAAAAATGTATAGACATGGAAATGTTAGTATTTGCAAGGATTTAAACATTGGTGCACAACTATCCGTTACTTTTAGGCCACACATTGATCTGACACAACGCTTTTGAGCCTTAAACACCTGTTCTCTCAGACTACAATTACCCCAAAATATGATCCCGAATCGTAAAATTGGTGCTACCAGAAAACTGCTTTATTTTTTTAAAGTTATTCTTGCTAGGCTCGCATTTGACAATGACCACCATCTCACCTGACAGTAAGTGATGATGTAGTTAAAGATGAATCACACTTGCCTAGACGTAACCTATTGACTTTTTACTTAAAAATGCCAGGTTAAAACTATTAGGAAATTTAGACTCCTTAGATAAATAGATAGAATACTCTTTTTGTACACCAAGAATTTAAACACACACTTGATTTACAATACTGCAAAATATGGTTACAATGGCGGTCTTATCGCTGATAGCACAATTAAATTATTCTCAAAAACGTTAGATTAGATTCACTTATAGGGCGTAAATTATAGATCCTTTCTGACTGAATTGATTTAAATGTATCACATGACGTATTATTACTATGAGGATTTATATAATGTTAAGATTGCATGTAATGTGTTCTATATTTAGCAAAGTAAGTACAATTTTGCTCTATCAATCTCATGCTTACTCTAGGAAAAAATCCAAGCCAGAAAACAAATGGGTATTTTGAGCTTGCAGTTTTCTGACCTAATTCAATCAAATGCTGCTTCCAGATTAAGCAGTTTCTCATTACAGAAGTTACTACAGTGCTACAGTATATCCAAATTCTAGTTTTAATGAGTGCATATTTTATGCGTAGTTTTATATCTGATAGAAATTAAAGCTTACATTACAAAAAGTCTTTAACATTGCGACAGGTATGTATATTGAAAGTAACTTCTTTTTTATTTTTTGCATTTTTTTATTAGAGACATACAATAACCATCAAATATGACCCTCTCTCATGATGAATATTCACTCTTGAAACATCTTTGAATTATTTGCATAAATCTAGTAAACGGTCATTAAAGAGTGACGTAATTTATAAATAAATAAAAATTCTTCAACAATTTCTCACCTGAATTCATCAGTAGTGACAGCACCATAGAACTGTTGAGCATACACCATGAGATTGGAGTATGTATCCAACTCTGTGTGGTTCGGCCTGCCCATCAGAACTGATCCGGGCACCTTGCCAAGGTTACAGTGCTTGTACTCATGCATCTTCGCGCGGGTACCTAAAGGAATAATGAGTTATTATAATTTATTTTTTTAGAAACTAATTCTGGCAATACATATTATTTTATTTATGACTAAAACAGTTATGAAATTATAGTCTTATCAAAAAAGGTTATCTTAAAAAGTAAAACACGCAAAACCCACACTATTGTCTAAACTAAATACCTAAACCATTTTACCTGAAGGAACAGGATGGGTTTTAGTCAGTAGCAGTCTGACACTCGGAGGAGTGATAATACCTAACTTTTTTATGATCACTGCACAGGCCTCCTTTATATAAAAGGAAATGGATTTCTTAGTATTAAAAAAAAAAATTAGTAAGAGTATTCATTACATCCGGTTAGACAGCAAGTCGACCCCAAAATAGTGTGGAAAAGGCTGAGAAGATAATGTTACCATCGGGACAGAGCAGCTGCAAGTCGTCGGGCAGCAGGTCCCGGGCCCACCACTCGCGGCGCCGGCCCGCCGACACCTCTGTGGCGCGGAGTGGCACACGAAGTAGAAGATAATGTTACCATCGGGACAGAGCAGCTGCAAGTCGTCGGGCAGCAGGTCCCGGGCCCACCACTCGCGGCGCCGGCCCGCCGACACCTCTGTGGCGCGGAGTGGCACACGAAGTAGAAGATAATGTTACCATCGGGACAGAGCAGCTGCAAGTCGTCGGGCAGCAGGTCCCGGGCCCACCACTCGCGGCGCCGGCCCGCCGACACCTCTGTGGCGCGGAGTGGCACACGAAGTAGAAGATAATGTTACCATCGGGACAGAGCAGCTGCAAGTCGTCGGGCAGCAGGTCCCGGGCCCACCACTCGCGGCGCCGGCCCGCCGACACCTCTGTGGCGCGGAGTGGCACACGAAGTAGAAGATAATGTTACCATCGGGACAGAGCAGCTGCAAGTCGTCGGGCAGCAGGTCCCGGGCCCACCACTCGCGGCGCCGGCCCGCCGACACCTCTGTGGCGCGGAGTGGCACACGAAGTAGAAGATAATGTTACCATCGGGACAGAGCAGCTGCAAGTCGTCGGGCAGCAGGTCCCGGGCCCACCACTCGCGGCGCCGGCCCGCCGACACCTCTGTGGCGCGGAGTGGCACACGAAGTAGAAGATAATGTTACCATCGGGACAGAGCAGCTGCAAGTCGTCGGGCAGCAGGTCCCGGGCCCACCACTCGCGGCGCCGGCCCGCCGACACCTCTGCGGGCGCGGAGTGGCGCACAAAGGCCACATCGCCGCCGCCCTCTACCATGCAGCGCACCGCACCCACGTGCCCGAAGTAGTCTTCACTCGCGTCGCGCCGGCAGCGTCTATACACACAAGGCTATTTTTAAAGGGTGCTAATTAAATAGACTTCTTTTTAATAGCATTATTCGCCTCTAAAACTCTACACTGCCTTCTAAATTACTAAGTCAGCCACAATTATCGAGCATCTGAATGACACTACCTTAGCCACTAGTTATCTTCTATGTAAGCCACTGTAAATACAACTCAGCGGTGGTTATTTTTTAGCATCTAAATTTGTAACATGCGTTCAAGCAGGAAACTTCTAAAATACTAATATATGAAATAAAAAAGAAACCTAACCTACCGTTTAAAATGTATGTTTTTATGAAGTATAAAAGTGCGAGAAGAATAACTGCAAGAACTGGAATGTATGAGATTTTGTTAATAAGGTCTTCGTCGACCGATGGATGAGCTAGTGAATTAAAAAAAAACCTAACCTATGAGGACCTTATGTTGATGCTGTAAACCGTAAAATTGTGATAAGATGTAAAATCCGTGGCTGAATTAGTAAATTAGGTGGCAATATTTAAATAAGAAGGAAAAATTAAGATAATTGTTGATCTTTACTTGTAGCTTTTTGTAGAATATTTAGTTGGCGTTATAAAGAAAAAAAGACTAATTAGTTTATTAGGGGCTATCTCATTTTCCCCGTTTCTTAGTAATAAAATGAGAACTTTCATCACGTGGCCAATAAATAAATCTGTGGCTGGACTTATAATTTCCCATTTTTAAACATTTGAACCAGATTATATTATAATGAAATAATGATGTTTATTTTGTAAATAACACTTTTACATGTCTTCTTTTTTCCTAAATGTTAACTAAACGAGGCTAACTGACTACTCTATGAAGAAACACTGAAACTAACTCAGAGGTTAATGTCTCTTAAAGATCATACAATCTGTAGTGATCAAATCATATAGTTTATGTCTGTGGTGTGCTATTTAGAGGACAGAACCACACAGATTTGAGCAGGCCTATCCAAACAGTGCAAGCCTTTGTTAGTTATCCCGTAGCTCAACTTAGAACTTTAAGGAGTTCGAACGATCTGACGAACAATACCAAAGGATATTCAGAGGCTGTAAATTTAATCAAGTTCAATCAAGCAATATCAAGTTTAATCGAGTGCGTCAGATTTTCTAAGGGAGTGTTAAGTGCACCAAAAAAAGCTCTCATTCACTAATCTGACGATTTCGATGTGACGCAAACTCGTGGCTATTTTTATAATGTGCAAAAAAATTTTGCTATTTTAAATACTCAAGCGCGCCAGATTAAGATATATATGGTTCATCTTTATGTTCTAAACGTGCTGTCTCATAATCTGACGATTATCTAGAGGGATTCGCCTAATCTGACAAAAAAAAATATTTTTTATTTTTTTAAATCATTGAACTTAATTAATTGAAAAGCTCAGGAAATAGCATGCAAATAAATAAGTGTATGCTTTTTAAGGAGAATACTTGTATTTATAAAAAAATTTATTAAAATAAAGCTCAAAAAAGAAATGTTTTATATTTAATTAATTAATTAATGGCTGTTGATGTCTTGACTCGCGTTCCTGTCTTCCTGCATGTACCTGAACGACGCTCCATGACACAGATGACACAGGTTGTCGTGCGGCACTGTACCGGAGTCTACATACTCCGAGCTCAGAGCTCCGGGCGCACATGACTTAGTGAAGTATTCAGACATAGCTTACCTGAACGACGCTCCATGACACAGATGACACAGGTTGTCGTGCGGCACTGTACCGGAGTCTACATACTCCGAGCTCAGAGCTCCGGGCGCACATGACTTAGTGAAGTATTCAGCCGCGGCGTGGGCGCCGTCGCAACCGTACGACCTGTGAACGGAATTGGATACCAATTTAATAAATAATAATGAAATACATAATGATGTTTATTTTACAACTAGGTTATAAAGTGATGCTCCGGATATCCGTATCTGTATCTGCGGATATCCGAGGAAAAAGAAAGATCTGTACCTATTACTATTCTCGCGGATCTTCTTAATTTTTAATTGATAGGATGAAAGCTATATATAGGTGATTAGGTAGAATTAAAAAACTATTATATTCCATTCAGAGTATTTTTACGAGGCATTGCTTTTAAGTTCTGTCGTTTCCATATTTCACGGCAATTTTGAATTTGGAACTGTTCTATATTCGTAGGTATGTGTTGAAATTTTGAATCTCAAAACAGTTGAAAGTATTAGGATTAATGCTATTGTTTAGTCACAGCGTCGATTGGAATCTGTCAGGTTACGTACGAAAATGAATCTTTCTAAGGAAAATGTTCGTGCAATAATTTTTTACAACTTTATAAGAGGCCTGAGACGGCTTCAGTGTTTTGAAGAGCTAACATCTGTGTCCAATGATGTCCCATGTCTGCGGACTGTCGAACGCTGGTATTTAGAATTCCAGGACATACTAGTGTTACTGACAAATCTCGCGAAGGACGCCCAAAATCCGCCTTCACTGAAGATACTAATATACTAACAGACAACTAATTCTCGAAGATCGTCATGTGACGTATCAAGAGATAGAGGCTCTATTAGGCATCTCAGGGACAACCTTTCAGATCTTGCATGAAGCGCTCGGTGTGAGAAAGCTAGTTTGTCGTTGGATACCTCATCTGCTTTCCGACGATCACAAGGCGGCCCGCGTCAGATGGTGTAAGAAAACTCTGCAAAGGTTCAACCGAGGAGAGTCTAATCACGTCTACGACATTATCAGTGGTGACGAATCTTGGATCTATGCCTACTATCCTGATTCCAAACAACAATCTACAATCTGGGTCTATCAAGACAAGCCAAAGCTGACTGAAGTTGTTCGTTCTCGAAGCACTTCAAAGAAGATGGTGGCCACGTTCGTTCGAAAAACCGGCCATGTTGCGACTATTGCACTTGAAGATCGTAGAACGGTTAACGCAGAGTGGTATACTACAGTTTGTTTACCACAAGTAAATCGCCGAACTTCGAAAATCTAACTCAAAGTGACGCATCATCCTGCACCACGACAACGCAAGCTCACACGGCGCTCGTCAAACGATTGAGTATTTGAAGCAGGAAAAAGTAGAAATTCTTGACCATCCTCCATACAGTCCTGAACTAAGCCCTAACAATTTCTTTACATTTCCTAAAATTAAGAAAAGTCTTCGTGGTCAAAGGTTCCAGTCCGGTGAAGAAGCAGTCGACGCTTTCAAGTCAGCCATTTTGAACACCCTCACTTAACTGGTTTGAGCGAATGGAAAAGTATATTAAGCTACGTGGTGAATACTTTGAAAAACAATGAAAAGTACTATAAGGTTCTAGTTGTGTTTTTTCTTCAAACGACAAAAATTAAAAGGCATGCCTCGTATTTCTTAAAATCAAATATTGGAAGCCTTCATATTACAAACATTTATCGTAGTAAGTTACTATACCAATCAATAGTATACAGAGTGGAGACGACAATACGATCATAAATTAAAACACGTATAATACTAGTTTATAGGAATAATTCTACAGTATCAAAGAAATCCCAATATTGAAATAAAATAATATATAATCATACAAACTAGATGGCATAAAACTAGATACGAAAGAGAACACCATTTATGAATATCGGGTCACTGACCTGTTGTAAGTGCGGTCCTGTAGTGATTTGATATTTTGGCGCCAATTATAACAATAATAATGGTCAGAAAAACAATACACTGAATCACAGATTATTAACCACCCGCTGATTATTTATCAGTGCAGTTATTATTAATCACTATCTGGATCACTGTTCGAACCCTCAGCTAAGTAGCTATGAAAGTAACTAGGGTAAACCATACTATTGTTGGCACCCCCCCAGTGATTGGCACTTTGATATAAAAATCCAGATAATAAGAGAAAATTTTTGTTTATTTACGGTTGCAATACCTTATTGGGTAGAATATCTCATCTTCTATAGTGGCAACACTGTTGTCAGCCATTTTTATTTCAAAGCTGTTTGTGAGTTTTAACGGAAATCAAGATGTCGTGATCGTGTTGATTTTATTGCAAAAAGTGTAGTACTGGAGGATAGAAGTGCACGTGAAAAAGTGATTTTTGTGTAAGTTTCTACGTCAATTTATATTTGATATTGTTAAATTAGGGTATATCTTGCTATTTTTATTGTTTTCAGTGTTAAAAAATAAGCGTACCGGTCATTTCATTGGTGCCAATCACTATATATTTTTTTTGTATAGTGGTACAGTGATTGGCTCGGATGCCAATGATTGTACTTTTCTTATTTTGGTGGCATGTGTTATATTTCTTAGTTAAATTACATTTTCATCAAAATAGACCATATTGGGTTGCTAAATAAGGTTGATTTCGCTTCTATTCGAATTCTTGGCACTGCCAAACATTATATATTTTTTGTTGTGCCAATGACTATACCCACCTAAGGTTTCCTCTTCTTTTCATCACTTTCAGGTACCTAGACGGTTTTAAGATGCCGAATTGATTCGCCGAATCGGTTATTCAGAAACCTCAGGATACGAAATAGGTGGAGAGCATGTTGAACTTCAGCATCAGGTGGTTGAAAAATTACCTTTAGCATCCTGTATAACGCCAATAAATTTAATACCTAATCCATCCACCAGTCGTCAAAGTGTAGAGCTTATTGGCGGAAAATGGGTACTAGTGGATGATATGCCAATCGAAGTCCCAACAAAGGCACAAAATATAAAAAATTTTTTAAAGTTTCCGAAGACTCCAATTAAAACACAAAGAGCTGGTACAGAACATCGCTCTTTTGTTTTGACTAGTAAAGATTGGGAAGCTGTAGAACTAGAAAAACAACAAAAAAAGATGAAAGAGATACAAGAAAAGGAGAACAAACGAATAGAAAGACTAGAGAAAGCCAAAGAGAAACAATTACCCAAGGAAAAAAAAACAAGCTGAAACTATAAATAAAAAGAACAAAGCCAAAAATTTAAAGTTAATTAAGAAAAGTAAACCAAACTCTGATAGTATCAAACCAAAAGTTGTAATCCAATCAAACGTCTTGATTAAAGCTGCAAATAGAATCTCAAGTGATATTGAAGAAGAAAGAGGATATACAAGGGAATTATAAACCTGCAAATATTACTACCCTAAAGTAAATAAAACAGATCAATTTTAGATGCAGTTGAAGCTGAAAATGAAAGAAGCTTTAAAGAATTGGAACACGTACAAATGGTCAAAAAGAATTAAAGAAAGGACCTATTTTAGATGAACTTGCAAGTTTCAGAGATTCAAGGGAAACCAGAAAAGATAAGATAAAAGTTAAAGAAAATAGATTGAGACCAATGAAAAATGAAGAACTACTAAAAGTATTAGAAGATGATTAGGTAGGCGAGTTTATTAATGGACCATGGATGGGATAAATTATTTATGTACGTAGGTTCACCTTTTTTCGCGACAGCAAGGTGTGCCTACATTGGTAGATATTAGTGCCAATCTTTATACCAAATTCACTGTGCCAATAATTATACTTCAGTGCCAATGATTGTGCAATAACATAGAATTAAGTTTAATGTTACTTTTTAAGCAATAAAGATATTTTTTTTAATACCAATGTGTTTCATTATAATTTACGTTTATCTACCTTATATCTGGTAAACATTAGATATATAAAAAATATTATTATAACATAGAAGTCACTACATTATGTTGAAGATCATCTTAGAATGCCAATCATTGTACTGTTTACCCTAAATGTTTCGTTTTTCAATATGGCCTTCATTAATTCGAATACCTAAACTGAACCGTCCGTCGGCGTCGTAGAGGGTTATTTCTGACATTTGACAAGAGTTTTTTAGAATTTATTTATCACGAGGCATGATTAATAAAAACAAAACACAATAAACACTAAGCATCAAATTTCGTACTCGGCGGGTTTGGCGATACAAGTCAGCGGATTGGGATGGCATGCGATCTTTCTTTGCATGCTATCCTTGGCAGCCTACTTGCTTTTCTTCAAATGATCCATCGTCGTGCGCAGACGCCGTGGCAGATGTTTTGCGACAGGGGATGGAGTACTACATTCCGTTCTCTGACCTAACAATGTCCGGCAAAGCTCGACCTTGGTTTGGCGCCGAATGTGATCGCGCTGAAGCGCTTAAACACGCGGCGTACCTAGCATGGGTCGTTGCTCGAAACTATAAAAGCAAATGACGTGGATCAGAAGAAGAGAGCCTTTAACAGGGCTGCCAAGTCCAGCAAGGTTTTGCGGAGGGCTCGGTTTGACCACGTTAGCCGAATTGGGAACAAACTCGCTTCATACCCTGCTGGAAGCAAAGCGTTTTGGTCCCTGGCAAAGTCGGTCGAATCGAACTTCTGTCGCCCCTCACTATCACCACTGCTCAAACCTGACGGGTCTCTGGCTCACTCCGCTGAGGAAAAAGCAAACTTGTTTGCCGCTCTCTTCGCGGAGTCTTCGCGTCTGGATAGTAGTGGCGCTCACCCTCCTGATGCTCCTATTGGATGCGAGACGTGTATGTTGGACATTCGCATACATCAGAAGGACGTCCGTAGAGTGCTGCGTAATCTTGACGTGAACAAAGCTAGTGGCCCCGACGGGATACCAGCAATTGTTCTTAGAACTTGTGCACCTGAATTGTCTCCAATCTTGACACGCCTGTTTCGCCTTTCGCTAGAGACTGGAAAGGTGCCGAAAGCATGGAAGCTGGCTAACGTACAGCCTGTACCCAAAAAGGGCAGTCGTGCTGACCCGGCCAACTACAAGCCTATTTCAGTGTACTTAATAGTAAGCTCCTGGCATACCTAGAAGCCAACGACATCCTCAGTGATCGGCTTTCGCAAAAACCGGTCAACTGGGGATCTTCTAGCGTATGCCATTCATATCTGGAGTGAGGCCATGGAGAGGCAAGGGGAAGCACTTGCTGTTTCCCTTGACATCTCCAAGGCTTTTGACAGGGTCTGGCATGATAGCCTTATTGCTAAGCTTCCTTCTTTCGGTTTACCCACGCAACTTTGCGTTTGGATTGAAGACTTCCTGAGGGATCGGTCCATTCGAGTAGTCATTGATGGCTGCTCGTCTGGCCAATTGGCAATTAATGCCGGGGTCCCTCAGGGGTCTGTTCTCTCAGCAACTTTATTCTTGCTGCACATTAACGATATGCTAATGCCCGGTACCTTTGGGTATGCAGACGAAAGCACAGTTTCTGAGAGATATGTGTCCAGCGCGCGAGCTGGTGGGTCACAGATCCAGTCTCTACGTGAGGACATGGTTGGGCGCTTGAACTTGACCTTGAAGGCTGTCTCCAAATGGGGCGATGCCAACCTGGTCAAGTTTAATGCAGCTAAGACCCAGGCGTGTCTCTTCTCCGCAAAAAGGAGCCAATTCGAACCGGCTCCTACTTTCCGTGGTGTAACCGTGCCGATAACCGATCATATTGAGCTTCTTGGGGTGACTTTAACATCCACACTCAATTTTGGCCCGTATATCGAGGCTAAGGCTCAGTTAGCATCAAAAAAGTTGGGAATCCTAGCCAAGGTGAGACGGTACTTCACACCGGAACAGCTGCTCAAATTGTATCAAGCCCAGGTTCGGTCGTGTATGGAATACTGCTCTCATCTTTGGGATGGATCTGCGAAATACCAACTGGACGCGCTTGAGTCTATCGAGAAGCGGGCCAAGAGACTCATTGGCAACGATGCACTGGTCGAGTCAAAGCTCCAGAGCCTTGAACACCGACGACGAGTTGCAAGTCTATCGGTTTTCTATCGGTTACATTTCGGGGAGTGTGCGATGGAATTACACAATCTAATTCCGCCAAGCCCGTTCCATCATCGAACTACGAGACAAACGACGAAGCGCCATCGTTACATGGTGGACATCCCACCCATACGCACAAAACGTTTTGGGAATACCTTCATTGTGCGTACGGCTAAGGAGTGGAATTCCCTGCCGGAGTCTGTGTTTCCCGATAGCTATAAGCGTGCTCCATCTTCGATCACATCATCACTTACCATCAGGTGAGATATTGGTCAAACGCGAAACTATTTTCAATAAAAAAAAAATTAAAAAAATCACTGAACTATTTAACTAAATACTGTCACTAAAATAAAGCGTCTAATTTCGCACATATGATAATCGATGTAGAATCACGAACAGACGAGCGGCGGGCGGCGCACTATGGTATCAACCGGTATTTTCCATCTCAAAATTCAATTCAGAAGTTGGGACAAAAGTCGTGCTACTGAAACTGTTTTGATTGTTTTACATTCTAAGATGATAGAGCTATCCGATATAATAGTAAAAGAATTACAAAAATGTTTAGGTACATAAAATTACACCCAAACTTTATACTTTGATAATTTGATATTAACTAGACTACTCGTTATGGAAGGTCAACTTAAGATATTTTCTATGTTCTTCAAGGGAATGTATAAGTATTATACATTTTTGGATTGCTCAAGATTTCTAGTTCATAACCACGTTATTTTATGATGAAAAATAATTTTTCATTTTTTTAATAATATTTTTAAATGTCATAAGGTTACGTCTATTTAATTTTCAACCGACGACAAAAAGAGGAGGTTATCAATTCGACGCGTATATTTTTTTTTTTATGTATGTTCATCGAGTACTCGAAGACGGCTGAACCGATTTGAAAAATTATTTTTTTGTTCGAATGGGTATACTTCGAAATTGGTACCATTATCACCAAAGTCAGGATCTGATGATGGGATCCTGGAGAAATCGAGGGAACTCTTCAAATATTATAGGCACACCTATGGCGTTTTGGGTATTTCTTATAGTAACTTGTGCAGTTGCTCTCAAAAAGTAACATTTGGGGAAGTGGAACTGATGATGAAGACCACAGATGGCCGCCGAAACTACTCAATAATAAGTATTGAGTGGATTGCGATTTGATTACTTGAATATGGATGTTAAGCACTTTATGCTCGTCACAATGCATATGGTGATGTAGAGCTGATGGTGAAGTACCAGGAGAACTCCTCAACAATTTACGGCCCAGCATTGGGAAAAGCAATATTTTGTAAAAGGTTATAAGTAGTTGACATTTAGGCTCTTGTAACTAGGTAAATTAAAAATCATCCAACTAAAAAGAGTGAAATAAAAACTTTTTAACAAA